>CAJHQP010002317.1:0-88929 GCA_905132765.1 Moricandia arvensis | reverse complement strand
GCACTGTGCCGCTCTCAAAAGGGTTTCTTCTTGACTCTCGATCTAAGAAGCCACAAGAAAAGAGGGTTTTCAAAATTATGTGTCTCTCTCTCCTTTCTTTCCTCCCTCTGTAGAATCTTGTGGTAAATTTTCCTTTTGTGTGGATTTTCTTACACTCTATGTCTTATCTTATCCATCTACCCCGTGTTTTAAAAGCCGGATTTGGACTGGTCGGTCAGACTATAACTCGTTCTTCTAATCAATTTTTAAGTTGTGATAAAAACCAAATTTAAATTAAACTGGTAAATCCATTCAAAAATCGGTAACTGTTATGAAATGGTGGATGATCCCTAACCAAGCCCATATCGCCTAGACCCATTAGGAGGTTTACTTATGTATTGGGCTAAGGCCCATAGTGTTATGTATCTAGGTTTACACCAATTTATGTAATCCTTATATAAGGACATCTATATGCAATGAATAAAGTATCATTTCACAACACGTTATCAGCACGATAGACTCTAAAAACCCAAAAGCAAAAGAAGCCAACGAAATTTCTAAAACCCTAATCTCTCTCTCGCTCCTCCATCGACGGCGAACTTCAAACGACTCGTTCTCCAAAACCCTGTGGACTCAGAAGACGAGTAATATATCAAATTGAAGCCCCGGACGAGACGAATCGTTCTGTGAAGACGGCTTGTCATTCCGACCATTGACGCACCCTCACGCTCCATTACAGCGAACGCCGTCAAACCTTGAAAACTGCATACGAATTAAAAAACTAAGTTTTCTCATAAACCCTAAGTTTTTCATGAACCCTAATCTTTTTTATCTCACAGAATAAAGACTTTGATGGTATCTAATCTTGCTTACAAACTTGATATCAGCTTGATTCAATCCCATTGGTTGCAACTCAAAAGGGACAAACATCAAAGGACAAATCTCAACATCAAGCTCATGGATTAGAAAGCTTGTAGCTCGTGAATCTCTCTCTTATGGTGGTCCAGTCTGATCCCAAGGTGTTCTAAGGTAAATAAGAACAAAACCCTAAGAGATCTAAATCGGATTGCATGTATATAAGGTATAAGAACCCTAAAATTTAACCTATACACAATCAATTTATATATGAACCTAAAACCCTAGAAATTTATCAATCATGTGCTTAAAGAACAAACTATAATATCATTGCTTGCTTGATTCGTTTGATATCATACCATACTTGAATCCGAATCATCTAAGGGCCTTGAAACCCTAATTATAACTTGTTTAAAATCAAATTGTTCTTTACATAATTGATTAATTGTTTGTGCATTGAAAACCTAATCCTTTTGTCGATCAAAGGGCCTTGAAAACCCTACTTTGATTCGCCTAATCCTTTGGTTCCATTTTTGAAAGTTTTCATTTTTGAAATTTTTCATTTCCTGAAATTTCCATTTTTTCAAAATTTCCATTTTTGAAATTTTCCATTTTTGAAATTTTCCATTTTTGAAAGTTTCCATTTTTCGACTTTCATGAATGTTAAGGTGATAGATTGATTTGTATACACATCCATGAATTTGAAATTGGAAATTTTAAAGGCTAAACCCTAAAATATGGATTGCTTGAAAATTTTAGGAAAGTTTCCATTTTATTGATCTTATGAAAGTTAAGATGCTAGATTGCTTGTGATGAAACTCACATGAATTTTGAAACTCTAAAATATGAGACCTAAAATTTTGATTGCATGAGTTCAGGAATATTTCCATTTTGAATTTTAGGAATATTTCCATTTTTGAACATTTCCATTTTTGATCATATGCACGGTCATGGTCGATGGTCCTATCCGACCTCGACCTGGTCGATGACATAGAATCCATCTCGACCACGAACCACCTAAAGGCCTTGAAACCTTAACTCCGAAAACATAATATTGTTAGGATGCTTCTTGGCCGAGTATGATTGCTCGTTTGATCAATGAAACATGGTTGATCACTTTATTGTTTGATCTCGACCGTGTGTCTTTTCTCGCCCCATGGATTGCTAAAATCCTAGTTTCTAATTTAAACCTATAAGGGCCTTGAAACCCTAATTAATAAAATCGGGTGGAGAACTCATTGATTGATTTTGATTAATTTTATGAGATATTGTTTGATTCATTCACTAAGTTATAAAACTATTACCCGGTCTTGAACAAACTGAGGTCTAAACCTTGTCGACCTTGAAATCGACCTAGGATTGTCTTGCATCTCATCATAGCAATCGTACATGGCCGTATGGCCTTAGCATATTGACCATAGCATATCGACCATACATATCCCACGTCCACATTGTTCTCAAATAAAAAAATTGTTTTGGTGAAGTAACCTAATGTGAAAAACCATGTGTGTTGATTGGTTGATTGTTTAAATTCTAAAATTCTTGAATTGGTCGATAATATATGATCTCAAAAGTCGAAAACCTACAGCTATATATATAATCATTAGACATAAAGATTATCCTAAAGATCATGTGTGTTGATTGGTCGATTATTTGATTGCTTGGTCGAAGATTAATAACTAAACCTCGACCTAGGACATATAAGATCCTGACCTTTAAGCTCTGTTTGATAATCTCGTCCTAGGCCCAATCCGACCTTGAAACCGGATCAGAATCGAAACTAGGTTTAACTTGTTTATCGTCGACCTTGAAGCTCGACCCGACCAAGCACATAATCCGAACCAAACCTATTCTAGACCCAAGGTCGAACCTGATATATCTTAAATATACTAGACCTAAAACCCGTCTAGGACCTAACCAAGTCCATAACAATAGTCCACACGGCTACATGAACCATTTTGGTCGCAGCCGTGGTCGATGACAGAGACGTGGTCGAGGCCACTATAATGTGAGCCATGGTCGACCAAACCACTATATCAAAAGCCTGTGGATGTCAAACCCATTCAGGCACGTGGTTGAGACCAGATCCATGGAATTTCCACCACAATTTTACCTTGCCTAAAGGCATATGGTCATGGATATTAACAGATCATATGGTCAAGGTTAACTAACCCGAGCCGTGGCCGTAGGAACCACAATAACCGTGATAGTGGACCCAAAACTTTGGCCATGGTCGAGGGCATGTAAGTCGTGGTATTTCTAAACCACAACACCGACCAATAAATCATTGAGCCATATGTGTGGAAAGTAAAACCATTTGGATAAAAACATATAGAACTCCCAAAACATCATTGTGACCTCTATCAAGAGAGTCCAAAAGGGAAGAATGTAAAACCCCATTCGATCCAAGATGGAAATAGTGATAATCAACATAAACTTATGGATTATGAAACATATAGTTGTCTAAATAAATAAGCTAAAATTCGACAATAAAAGTTTATAAATGAGTGTATAGCTGGTCTAATAAGACCTACGGCTAAGGCATTGCCTAAAGGGCATGGATTTTATTCACCCATACAGACCCATTGAATGGTTTCCAAATAGAAACAATGGGCAAAGGAAAACAAAGTTCCTTGAAATTAAAGAAAATTGCCTAAGGCCTTATAAGAAATGGTCAAGACTATACATGAATGCCCTACCGATCTAGACTATGCCACAGATCAGTATGATAAGAGCTTAAAGCCATGGTAACCAGAAAGGTTGACCCACGGATTTGGCACTTAATGGCATGACTGGATTAGCCATCCAAGTCCAAACTTGATGCAAAGAATGAAAATGCATATGGCACAAAGAGTTATCCCATAGAATCTCACGTTGTGTAACATGTACACAAGGGAAACTCATAAGGCTTTATTGTCCTAAACACCACGAGTAGTATGGTCATGAGGGGAAGTGAGGACAAATGGTCCATAACCACACTACAAATCCGTGGACCATGGTCTACACATGAGTCATTTGTGGTTCACCCACGATTCATCTGTGGTACACCCATGAACCAAACGTGGTAATTCCATGGTTCATCCATGATGCCGACCATGACCTATAAAGGTCCAAACGTTAAGGACATTATGAATTCATAGACCATTACCCATAAGGTCTATATCTCCCAGCCTAAAGCTCAGGGACGAAATGAATTTACATGTATCTAATGATAATATGCATCAGGCCATATAAGTGAGCATTGATATTCCCATCTAAGAATTATTAAGGGTCATTAACCAGACATATATCATCTTGAGAAAATCAAGATAAACCACCACAAACATATGTGCCATATAAGATGGAACCTCAGAAGAGGATTGGGAATATATATTGGATATGAATAAGACTTTCTCCTATGAATTATAAAAGAGACCTTGAGCCAAATATTGGTGATCAGATTGGCAAGGTACACGGATTACATGAGACCAAATGAATCCGACTATCCAACATCACAAAGAGAAAGCTATAAGCTGGTAAAGAATAAAAAGAATGGAATGGTATTAACCATCATCGTCTTGGCAAGATCCTCATATTTGAGAATATGATCATATGATATAAAGCTAGTATAACTAGATGCCAGACATATCGACCCAAATAAAATATGACTAAGTCATAAACCAGCTTGCACCACGAAATTGATGTCTTAAAGAGACACAATCAAGTTGCTACAGAGTCTATACAAGATAGACCAATAAGTTCCAAAAGATAAGAAATCCTCGGAAAGAAAAGAAATCAATGGTGTATAAATCCGAGTTCAATGGAAACCAACCAGACATTAGAGAGAAAAGCTGGCCAGCTGTACAACTAAGGTACCAGACCATGTTGCTTGGGACGCCAAGCTGCAAGGTGATAAAGGTCCTAGATAATGAAATCTCAAAACTGATTAAATCATGTCTGGAACATTATGGAACCACATCAAAGTGTCGACACATAAAAGATACATTCATTCAAAGATAAGAATGATGGTAGCACTTGAAAGAAATGAGGATCAGAACCCACATGAAATAAGAATGCATTCGTGGGTTCATTCATTATAAATTCCAGATGAGTGTATTGGCCATACATATAAGAAAGACACCATCTGATGATCTAAACCAGTGAAAAGTCTTGTGAGAAAGAAAATCGTGAGAGATGCTACTTATTGCATCCAAGCATTGCTTGTTACACAAGGGTACTCACAGAGACTAAGGAACATATAATAAGGAGATATACTCCCATATGGTGGTTGCTACTACTCAGACTCGAAATTCTGAAAGGTCTGGATTGATATATATAAGTATATAGTAAGGAAATGATAGATTACTGGATAAAGAGAATAAATGGTACCAGAAAGATGAGAAAAGAAAACTCTCTTGAACAGCTTTGTTCCTAAGCTGATTATGGACTGGAAAATGCAGCTGCATAAAGTATGCATAGAGTATGAAAGACTAAATAAAGAGTTTAATAAAGAGTTCCATGAGAACAATCAGTCCATATATATATTCTTACAAAAGAATTATAAATCCCTTGTGCTAACCTCAAGAAAGGTTAAATGATCATATATGTGTGTGTGCATGTGACATGGGATCAGCACGTCTAATAATAAGAATATTATGTTGGATGGTCGAGAACGTCTAATAATAAGAATATTATGTTGGATGGTCGAGACCATGTCCGACCATATGTTCCACGTGACCATGTCCGACCATACCGAGTTCATACCAAGGACTATGTCCGACCATATGGTCCATAAGAACCAACATAATAACTCAGAACATGGTATGAATCTTAGGCACCAATTATAAGAATGTGTATCAGTATGCATACTCTAAAGAATGACTGATAGAAAAAAATATGGTCCTAAAGGAATCAACAGCAATGTATAGAGACATTGTAGTGACATAACCACAGCATATTGATCATGTCATTGCAGCAATATTAGGCTGCAGAATCTTAGCTATTTATTGGCAAGATTATGGACATGTATAGATAAATTCTATAACACATGGATCGATCAATGAAAGATCGACCGTAATGGACAAACCATTGGCATACGCGGCCAGCATACATCCATAAAGGATAGATGCACCAGATCATAAGGAATGTGACTTTGAGTCACATATAATACCATGACCAGACCATATTGTTTATGAATGAGTTTTGGTCGAGATAAATCTAACTATGGTCGAAGACAAAAGTAGGTAGGTCCATATGAACCAAGGCATCCGCGTGATAAGCCAAAGTCCGTACATGTTTGATTTTTAACTCAACATGTTCAAAGCATTCGTGGTCTAGCCAAACTAGTATGTCCAGAAGATTCATGGGACATAAGGACATATGTTAATAATGTTTGGCCACGACCTAAAGGTCCATTTGATTAGAACCACGAATGACATCAATATAGATGTATTGGTCGAGGACCATATATCCGACCAAAGTACAGACTTGACAAGTGTAACATATGCTTTATACTAACCAAACAAAAGAGTGTTCTATTGATTTTGTTTATACATGTTATATATCAGACCAGAAGGTCCGCATGTGTGTATTCTTATGGTTCGACCAGATCGTGGTCAGATGGTACAATGAGAAGTCTAAGTCCCTCTACTCACATTTGCCGAAAGACATAAGAAGGTCCGAGTGTTCCAAAGCCATTGAAGTGACTGTCCCAGCCGACACATTACCATGTCATCTTCAGCATCAACATTCAACGAGGCTTATGCACCAGATTGGATGCATAGATTGGAAGACCTTCTGCGATGTCCAAATCAGAGGGAGTATCATGTGTTGTACTCTTTTTCCTGTCCATGGTTTCCATTTTTCCCATTGGGTTTTGGTTTTCCTGGAGAGGTTTTAATGAGGAACATTAAGCATGGTATGAGCTCTATATGGTTATGGCATCCAAGAGGGAGTGTTATGAAATGGTGGATGGGCCCTAACCAAGCCCATATCGCCTAGACCCATTAGGAGGTTTACTTATGTATTGGGCTAAGGCCCATAGTGTTATGCATCTAGGTTTACACCAATTTATGTAATCCTTATATAAGGACATCTATATGCAATGAATAAAGTATCTTTTCACAACAGTAACCAAGTTTAGTATTAAAACCCCGTTTTTTAAAAACAAATTGAAGATAAAAAAATTTGCAACTTTTTAAATAAAAATTCATAAAAATACATATTGCTTTTTAAATATATATCTAAATAAATTAGTTTTCACTGTATCTTCATATTATTTTTGAAAGTTTTTATTTTATTTTCATATCATTTTAGAACTATACACATATATATAATTATTTAATTAAAAAATAAATCTGATTAATCTGGTTAGACCGGTCCGACCATTGACCCAGCTACAATACCGAGTCAATGATCTACATCATTTATTTTCAAATAGCCTCCTTAATGTTCTTAACAATTCTGCTACAGCCTCCTAAGTTTTACTTTTGCCATTCTGGTCCACTAATTTAAAAATAGAGCTCAAGAAAGGGAAACCCTTCATTCATTTGCTAGGGAAACTAAGAAAAAAAGAAGATGAAGATGATCGGTAAAATAAACAATCTAAGAATTAAATGGCGTCTACTCTTTCGAATCTCTACCATTGGAACCAACATTCTCAATCAAGAAGTATTGATAAATAAGACATGCAACTCATAGATGAAAAGATTAAAACAAAAACTCGTTCTGTTTTTGTTTTCTCCTCGTCGTTTTAACTCCTGAAACAACAACACAGAAGATAAGAAAAAATGTCGTTTCCAGGAACATTGCATAAATGCAAGGCCTGTGACAAAACCGTCTATGTGATGGATTTGTTGACGTTGGAAGGAAACACTTATCACAAAAACTGCTTCAGGTGCAGCCATTGCAATGGCCCTCTCGTGGTACTTCTTCTTCTTTCTTCTTTCTTCATTGTTATTCTGTTTCGACAATGCTTTGAAACTCTTTTTTTTTTTTTGCAACAGATAAGTAACTACTCATCAATGGATGGAGTTCTTTACAGCAAGCGTCACTTTGAGCAGCTTTTTAAAGAATCTGTCAAGAGTTTTCAGACAGGTCTCTTTAGTTTATCTCTTCCTCGGTTCTGTTTTCGAATGATTTTTTTTTTTCATTTGTATGTGCTAACGTTGTCTAACTACTAACAGGGGGAAAGACAGAGAAGGCGAATGATCAGCTGGTAATGAACTTGTAACTCTTTTTTTATTTTGCATGTTTTCTTTCATATTTAATCTGATTTCTTTTTTTCTTTTGAATATCCAAGACTCGAGCTCCAAGCAAGTTATCTTCATTCTTTAGTGGAACACAAGACAAGTGTGCTGCTTATCAGAAAACCGTTTATCCATTTGAGAAAGTAACAATTGAAGGAGAATGTATCACGTGTATGTTAGTTAGTGGTTCATGTTAGCATTCTACTAAGCTTATGTTAGTAGTTTAGAATACTTGTATATAAGCAACACATATTGTACAGATTTGATTAATGTGAAAACTTTATACATTCATAACAAACTTTTCTCTCTCACATTCATCTCTCTCTTTCTTCCTCGACCTCCATTAACAAAGCTTGTTATGGTATCAGAGCATACACGATCTATGCCATGAGTGCTTCGCGTCTTGATCTCGTTCTTCTTCAACTCCTTCCGATTGTGGAGTTCTTATCATCGGTGATTCTTTTTCTCTTTCGTTTCTTGATTTCGTTTTCGTCGTAATCGGAATCGTCATTCATCATCTGCTTTCTTCCTTGATTGATTGATCTTCTTCCTATGGCTCCTACTTCGTTTTCTTCGATTCCACCGGATCCACCGAGTTCTCCGATTCCACCGAGTCAAGATATTACTCGTCCGGAGCTTGATCAGTATGATAATCGGTACTTCCTGCATAGCACAGATCATGTTGGATTACAACTTGTTGCTGATCGATTGACGTCTGGAGCTGATTTTCATTCTTGGAAGCGTTCTGTGTGTATGGCATTGAACGTTCGAAATAAGCTTGCCTTCGTTGATGGTACCATTCGTAAACCTCCTGATAACTCTAGATCTTCTGGAACTTGGTCTAGGTGTAACGATATGGTTGTTACATGGTTGCTCAATTCTGTTTCCAAGAAATTGCTCAGAGCCTATTATTCATGAATACTGCGGAAGCTATTTGGAACAATTTAGGTTCTCGGTTCAAACAAGATGATGTGCCTCGGGTCTATGAAATTGAACAGCGTCTTAGTAGTATCCAGCAAGGTTCCATGGATGTGAGTCAGTACTATACTGAGTTGATTACCTTATGGGAAGAGTACAAGAATTATATTGAGCTTCCTATTTGTACATGTGGGCGTTGTGAGTGTAATGCGGCTTCATTATGGGAGAATATGCAACAGAGAAGCAGGGTTACAAAGTTTCTGATGGGGCTCAATGATATTTATGAGCAAACCAGACGTCACATCCTGATGCTCAAGCCTATTCCCACGATCGAAGAAGCTTTTAACATTGTGGCTCAGGATGAAAGGCAACGATCTGTTAAACCTGTTCTCAAGATCGATAATGTTGCTTTTCATGCATCTTCCAACTATCGACCGGCCTCTAATGAGAATCAGGATTTTGCTGCTGATTGCAACACATATAGACCACGTGGTAATCGTCCTCTTTGTACCCATTGTGGTCAATTAGGACATACTGTTACCAAATGTTACCGTCTACATGGTTATCCTCCTGGATACAAGGTTCCTACTGCACAAAATTCTGCCAACAAGACTGGTTATCCACCTCGAGGATCGTCTTCCTATATGCATCATCATGTGATGCAGAGTTCTCAGACTGGATCTCGCACAGTGGCTAACTTGGTTACTGCTAACTCTGATTCTTCTATGATGCCCTATATTCCACCTCCGGTGATGAGTCTAGCGAATCTCGATATTCATCAACTCAATGCTGGTCAAATACAATCTCTCATACAACAATTGACAACTTATTCTCAGTCTATGGTTGAGCCAATGCACCTTTGGTCCTTCTCCTGCAAACACAAGAATCAAAGTGTGCAAAGGAGCACACTACTGTCCATAGAAAATAGACAGATTTTTCGTCAAGGAGCTTTACTAAAAATATAGCATGGATTAACACATTCTCCTTGAGGTTCAGATGATCATGAGAATCAAATGCATTTGATGGAAACACAAAGTCTACTACAGGTTCAAACGAGGTTCTCACAAAGTAGTCTACTTCATCACCATCAATCAAATAATACACAATATTCACATTCTCATGATCGATGTCGATCTCAGGGTTTTCTATGATTTTATCTATATCAGTTTCACACCCTAGATCATGAAGTTCAAGAGGAATACTAGGTTCATCAAGCAAATAAAAGTCAGATTCGAGATCAATTGAAGCACAAATATAATTCGTGTCAAAACAGACTTCAAAATAATCTCTAACAAACTTTTCTTCTCTAAAAGCGTCTAGTTCCCTAGTTTCACATATCAGATTAAGACATTCATTTATGAGCATAGAACAATCAATAGCAGAGGTAATTTCTTCAGCAACAGGCAGGCGATCATCAAAATCATACGGTTCAAAAGTCCGTTCGCACATACCTTCTAATTGGGTTGGTGGGACCCAATAAAATACCTTTTTTAGCTCGTTAGCACTCCTCATCTCCAGACTTGTGAGCTCTCTTCCTTCTAGCATTGCCCGATGTGACATGAGGTTTAACCTCAGCATTGCTGCTAGGCTACTCCTTCTCATCGTTGGGTTCTCTTTGCACAGCTCATCTACCTCCGCATTCTGTTCTAGTGTGAGTACGCTTTCATCAAAGGGTGGCTCCACATATGGCTCATCCTCAATGTCATCTTCCCATATGTCTCCCTCTTCTTGTTTCCAGTAATTGTATCTGCTGGCGAACTCCATCTTTTCTCGACTCAAAATCTGTACAAAATAAAACTAAAAACAAAAATTAGTAAGGTTAGTGTCTTAGACGAAACTCCTATCCTAAACTCGTAGGCAACACGAAATGGTCTCCGGCAACGGCGCCAAATTGATTTCACTGTTTTTACACAGGCCAATCAACCTGAAGTACCAGCAATACCACAATCGAATGGTATGTCATTGTAGCACATCAGGATCGAATCCACAGAGACCAACGGTTACACGACGAGGATGCGAGATGAGAGTTAAGCTAAGACTAAACAGATGGATTTTTGGTTACTAAAACTAGGCTGGAACGAAATAATGCAATGCGATGAAAATAATGCAGAAAGTGTTAATGTGAGAGAGCATTGGGCAAGAGGAAATCGCGGGGATTCATGGTTATCAGACACGGACATAATCAACCTACTTCCGTAGAGCTAATCATTTATTGCTAGCAAGGATTGTATTAAGAACCGTCTAGAACTCAAACACGATATTAGAATTAACCTACTTCCGCAGCGCTAACTCTCTATGTTATAGAAACCTCCACACTAACTTCCGCTGAGTTTCAATTTCTAAACAAGCATTAAGAACAGATTCGATATGTTCACAAAGCGCAATAACATCAACTTCCGAAGGTTAAGGACACTTTGCTCATCTAAAGTCTTTTCGGGAGTTTAAACTATCACTTTCGGTGCATTAAACAACCTTATATCATGAACTAAGTGATCAATTCAGTTCAAGCAGTAAGAAATCCAGTAGATGAAGAACCATAAGATAAATCCCTAGAATCTAACAATCTTAAATCAACAAGCCATGAAATCCCTTTGAATCCTAACACCCAATTGCACAAACTACTCAAACATCAACGAAATTAAGATAGAAAACATGAATATATACAACTGATCTAGAGTTCAAGAGATTTCTCAAAGAGAAACTCTATCCCTCAAGATCCTCTTACAACAAGTTCCAAAAGCAAACAAGAGAAATCCAAAAGTTTCAAAGAGAAACAAATCTCTCAAATCTCTCTCAAGAACTCTCTCTGGTTTCTCTGCCTTCTCTGGTCTTCAAAGAACAGAAAATGAAAAGCTTGGTCGAAATTATTGGGTTGGAAGTGGGTAAAATGAGTGCAAAACTCGTTGGTGGGTGGTGGAGCCGGAGACGCCAAGGATCGGTCGATCCAGTCGGCATGGATCGGTCGATCCTTGGTATGTGGCAGAGATTGGTCGATCCATGTTGTGTGGATCCCTCGATCCCTGGTACAGTTCTGCATACTTCGACTTGTTCTTCCCTTCTTGTGCCCGAAACTCCAAATTAACGCATTGCGACCTGAAAAAGTACTAAAGACAACAAAAAGACTCGAAATACTCTATGATAACATATACTAAAACCGATAAAAACACAACACATCAGACTACTGCGTGAACTCTTCCACTTTTCTTGAAGAATAGACTTGGATCAGCATTTGATGCCGTATAGCCACAAAACTGAAGATATTGAGTAAGCTTTCCATACCAAGCTCGCGGAGCTTGTTTTAACCCATACAAGGCCTTCTTAAGCTTGCACACATGGTTAGGATGTTCTCGTGATTCAAAACCAGGTGGTTGCTCCATAAATATTTCCTTGTCAAGATCACCATAGAGAAATGCATCTTCACATCTAACTGCCATAACCTCCATCCAGAGCTTGCAGCTAAAGATAAGAGTGAGCGTACCGTAGTCATCTTTGCTACTGGGCTAAAGGTCTCCTCATAATCTTCTCCGTACTTCTGAGAGAACCCTCGAGCAACCAACCTTGCTTTATATCTATCAATGCTCCCATCTGCTTTTCGCTTCAGTCGATACACCCATTTACAAGAAACAGGTTGAGTATCCTTGGGTTTCGGAACTAAATCCCAAGTTTCATTTTTTATGAGAGCATCCATCTCCTCCTTCATTGCGGTCTCCCATTCCGCAACTCCTTTTGCTTCATTGTAAGATGATGGCTCATCTTCATCCAAAGGAGCTGCAAAGTAGCAAGAGTACGTGGTGACAAACCTTTCATCTCTGAACCGAGCAGGTTTGACAATGTTTCTTTTTGGTCGTTGGTTGGCAACGGAACCATGATTTTGTTCCTCTTCTTCATCTTGGTCAATGCTCCCCCTTTCACCTTGATTCTCCTTTTCAAGACTTTCATACTCACTCTGAACTTGAATAACTTGTTCATCAGTCTTGGAAGACCCTGAGACATCTTGCTCAACCAAGACTTGAGGTGGTCCATAGTAAGATGATACTTCGTCAAAGACAACATCACGAGACACTGTGTATTTATGTGTCTCCGGATCCATACAACTCCAGCCTTTCCTTTGTTCATCATAACCGACAAAGATACACTTCTTTGCCTTTGCTTCTAACTTTGTTCTTTGAGAGTCGAACACATGGACATAGCAGACTGATCCAAATATCCTCAAATGCTTCACCGTTGGCTTCTTTCCGTGAATCATCTCATAAGGAGACTTCATGTTGTTTGGACTAAGTGGCATCCGGTTGATGACATAGGCTGCACATCTCATTCCTTCTGCCCATAAGGCTTTAGGTAAATTCTTGTCATGTAGCCAGCTTCTGCACGTCTCGGTTAGATGCCTAATTTTTCTTTCTGCTACTCCATTTTGCTGAGGTGTATATGGACATGTATATTCTCTCTTAATGCCATTCTTTTGGCAAAAATAGAGAAACTCCTTTGACATGAACTCTCCTCCATTATCCGTCCTAAGAGTCTTTAGCTTCCGACCAAGCTCTCCTTCCACGGTAACCTTGAATTCTTGGAATCTTTGAAATACTTCTGATTTTTCCTTCACAAAGTATACCCAAGTGTACCGTGAGAAATCATCTACAAACAACAACATGTAACGGAATCCGGAATAGGAGGATGTTGTCGTTGGACCCATTAAGTTACTATGAACCTTCTCCAAAGGACCACTGCATCTTGAGGTTGATTGATCAAATGGAAGTCTATGTGACTTTCCATATTAACAGCCTTCACAAACTTTCCCTCCATCTTGAATCTTCAACTTTGGGAGCCCGTGAACCAAGTCTTTATTCACCATTACTTTTAGCTTGGTCATATTAATATGACCAAGTCTAGCATGCCAAATAGAAGCATTATCATTGGTACTCATCTTCTCCACATAGGCATGTGACGCCGATAAAACATATAAGTCCTTAACCCGTGCTCCAGTGTGAACAACGTCCGCCTTTAACTCTTTAATATTCTTTAAAAATTTAACATCCCTTGGACCAAATAGAACATAGTTACCTGAGTCAACCGCATTCACCACCGAAAGAAGATTCTTCTTAACTCCAGGGACATGGTAAACATTCTTGAGGGTGATTGGTTCTCCATCATCTCCTTTGATGACAACGGTCCCTTCCTTCTCAATTCGATGGATTGAATTATCCGCAGTAATAATGGCTTCTTTCCCGTCATGATGTTGAAGACTAGAAAATAACTTCTCATCTCCGGTAATATGATGGCTACAACCCTAATCCACAATCCAATCATTTCCCAAACTTTTAGTTGTGGATGTACCTGGATGTGCAGCCTCCACCGTGAAGCATTTCCCCCATTCTTCGTCTTCAGTATGACTTCTTTTCTCCGCCATATTTTGTTCCTTCAACTTGACTCGACAATCCTTTTTGAAATGCCCAAGCTTTCCACACCGGTAGCACTTGAATTTTTTCTTATCTCCTATGGAAGGTCCATCACGTCCATCATTGTTTCTTGGACAACCATCTCTCGTTTTAGCCTTAAAGTTTTGTTGTCTCTGGGCTACAAATGCACTTCCCGAGTCATCCGTGATTTTGACTCCTGACATTTGCATGGCTAGTGACTCTTGCGAAGCTAGCAGATTTTCAAACTCTTCCAAGGAAGGTTGTGTAGCCCATCCTTGAACTGAAGTCACAAACGGTGTATACTCGGGTCGTAAACCTCGAATAATATACCGCTTTAACCGTGATTCAGAAATAGACTCCTCTGGATTTAGAGTATTAATCTCAGAGCATAGATTTTTTTACTTTAATGAAAAATCTGAGATTGAAGACTCCCCATGCTTTGCATTTGCAAGCTCGTTCTCCAATAGTTGTAGCCTGGCCTCATTCTTCTTGTTGAACAATTGATCTAATGCTTGCCAAATTGAACTAGCAGAAGTACACTTTGAGACATGCTCAAATATGCTTGAAGATATGGACCTCTTCAAAGCAAACTCCGCCTTGGCATTCTTCCGTGTCCACTCCTTTGTCGCTTCCGCGGTTGCAGCATTTCCCCTTGGTGGTGTTGTGCTACTACCACCGACGACATCCCATAAGTCCTCACTCACCAAGTATGACTCCATGCATGACTTCCATAACCGGTAGTTAGATTGGTTTAAGATTTCCATTCCCAATCCAACAACACGACCCATTGATTCCATACTTAGAATAAACCTGAGCTCTCTTTAAACCGATCTTGATTAAGGACAAGATTAGAATAGCTCTGATACCATGTAAAGAAAAATCCTGATAGTGTTTAACACTAGCCCAAGACCGTAATACCCGAGAAACCCGAAAGAATCAAGAGAATTTCTAAGTATGAAGATTAATGTGGAAGAACTCTCAAAGAGATTTAGAGAACTTTGGGTGGAACACTCTTTCTTTCTCAAAGAAAACCTTCTTATTATTATTCAACTTCTTATGTTACAAATGAGAGACGAATGAGTTATTTATAGGCTACAAAAGTACAAAATATCTTACAAACCTTATCATAATATCTAGATTTTTCTATCATAATATCTAGATTTTTTTCTACTAAAATATCTAGATTTTTCTACCACAACCTCCTTACTTCCTAGATATTTTATCAAATTAAAACTTCTAGAATATGGACTCAATTTGGGTTTAGTCCAATAAGAGATTTTGGATTATAAACCCATAATCAAGCAAAAACCCAAAATCAAGTTTAACTTCAATAAAAGGTTATGTATTCAAAGAGAGATGACAAGTTCTACACCACTAGTGTTGCCGGCCAGTTCTTGCTTTCCTATGATGCTTTATTCTAGGAGGATATGACCGGCTCCGAGGTGCATGAGTTGCGGTTCATCAACCAACCTGAGCTGTCCCAGTCCGAGTGGGAGATATTGGACTCATGTTCCAAGACTGTACACCTTGTGGAGTCTCCCTCCGGGGAACGTTTCTTGATCAAATGGTACGCTCAGAACCACCAACCGGGGAAGGAGATGACGTTCTTGTGTCGTGGAACGAAGCGGTTCATGGTGTTTAGAGAGGAAGAAGAAACAAGGGTCATGTCTTACACAGAGGACATTGGAGATCTCTGTGTATTCTTGGGCAATAGTGAGCCCTTTTGTGTCAAGGCAAGCTCCTTCCCTGGCTTAAACCCTAACTCCATCTATTTTGCAGGAGATGGCTTTGGTGTTTATGATATAGCCACTAGAAAACCACGTTCCTTCCGTCCCAAGTCTCCCGCAGCCTTCTCCAGAGGATCACTAGCCTTTCACTGGATCCCTCCAATATCTGTTTAGCTACTAGTTACTCTAAATATTATTTAAATAGTCTACATAACGACATATGTACAAAATCTCCTTTGCAAATTGTAGTATTGGTAGATACACTATCTTATGTGTATACTTATAGTAAAATTAATATATATACTTTGCGATAATACTATATATACGGTTTTTAAATTTAAAACAAATCTGTTCCATTCTCATAACTCATAATCTTGTTAAATATTTGAAGTAATTTAATATTTTGAATAAAAATATTTCATGTTAATTAACAGTTTATGGTTAGATAATTCTTAGGTAATTAAAATATACATTTGAACATTTTTTTAGAAATGAACCAAAATAAAAAATATTCACATATAGAAAAAGGCACGACTTCTATTTTAATAGTTAAGATGTTATAAAAAATAATGAAAATAGAGGTTCTGGAAAAACAATCATATTTTACTTATTTTTTTATTTATTTTCTCTTTTATTTGTTTATTTTTTGTTTATTTAAATCTGTAAAAACTCCATAAATATTTAACCATTTTGCATGCTCTTATAAGGTTGAAGACCTTAAAACATACAGCTTATTGATTTAAATAGTTACTATGCTGTTTTATTTCCTTAGTTAACAGATTTATAACGAAGATCATTTATTCATTTAACACACAACACACAAATTACATAAAAGCATACAAAAATTACAAAACATATTAAACAGATACAAATAACCTTAAAACATACAACTTAATAATTCTAACGATTTTGTTTCTAAGCTGTTTTGTTTGCTGCATGTGACATTTAGTCTACACATTATGGATAGTTTATTACGTATATAGAAGGAATCAATGGTATATAGACTAAATGTCACAATCAGTAAACAAAATTGAGCAATGAGAAAAGGTAACACGAGATTTTTTAGAGAGTTGGAGTAACTAATTCTTAGGATAATAGTATATGAGAGAATTGATTTCAAAACCGAAAAATAGAATATTGTCTGTAGGTACGTAGTGTGGATAGAAATCGTGACAATGCTTTTTAGAACACTGGCCGAGTAACATAGTTTCCGACTTTTTTTCGTTTTTAGTGCTGGGAGTCATATCTTAAAAGGTTAAAAACAAAAATAAAAGTATATTATTTACTATACTCCAATTTGTTGATATATCACTCGGTAGCTGAAATCTGTTTCCATTTTTTTGGGTCTTCAATTGTGATATTATACTATATATTCCTTTTTAATGAAGTATAACTATAAAATTCTGAGATCCAAAACATTGAAGTGATTCGTGTGTGGGTCATCGAATATGAGAATAATGAAAGTGTGGGAAAGGAGAAGAAAAAAATACTTGATGAATAGTAAAGAACATTGTGTACAAGTTTGATCACAATTTTTTTTTTTCATTTCATTTGTCACAAGATTTATACATATGTTTTCTACAAACATATATACATATCTTGGCTGGATAATAGTTTGGTTTACAGTTGTACTATCTGTTAAGTTAAATAATTTAGTAAAATTATAAAAATGGTGTGGTTGGTATTGGAAGGTGAGAATGGTAAATAAGATACTAGGTGCATAGTAGAGAATCTTGTGTACATATTTGATCACAAGAATTTTCTGAAAAGTGGAGAAACATATTCTGGAAACAGAGGACAAAAGGAGAGTTTGAGAGAGACATAACTTTTTCTTGTGGCAAGGACTTTGGTCTTAGATCTACTTAAGAAGGTTTGAGAAAATCCCTCTACTTTACCTTTGTCACAAGATTATGTAACAAGGGAAAGTAAAAACCAAAAAAAGGAAAGTAGAGAAACGTGGAAACAAAGGAAAGAAAGGAGAAGACACATAATTGAAAACCCTTTTTTTTTTCTTGTGGTCAATCAAACAAGTACTTTGGGTCATCTTAGATCGAGTCAAGAAGGGACTAACTCAATTACCCTTTTGAGATCGGCACCGTGCAGGCCAAGCTATGTCTTCGTCTTTGCTTCTCAGCCTCTCTTCCAAGCTCTCTCTCCGCAAACTTGCTCTGGTAGTTCTCTCTCTCTATTTTTATTATCTATCTGTTTTCTTCTTCTGATGATGTCTACTTTGCACGCTTCCACAGAGATGCCAAACCCTTCGGATGTTCTCCTCCTCCACCACCAACCCTTACTTAGTGTATGCTAAAACAATTTATGGAAACCCTGATGAAGATCTTCATGTAAGAAGCGATATCCACTATTTCGACCCGGTCAAGGAAGATGAAGTGATTGTAAGAGACAAGGCACTTCCCATGGAGTTTCGTAAAGAGTGTTTTGTGGTCGGAATGTCACAAGGTTGGGTTGTTTTCAAGGCCCGGTGTGGCAATGATAATAAAAAGAAAGTCTTATACATTAGCGACTACTACACTCCTTGTGGCTCCAAATCAAACCCTAAAACCCTTCCTTTGCATCCCATTGGTCAACCTAATCCTGCCCAACAGCTAGGCGTCACTAACGCCGCAATGACTTGTTCACCTCATCAAAGCAATGATTTCGCAGTGGCTATCAACTGCTTAGGACCTGTGATCAACTTCGTTAGGCCTGGTGGCAAACACAAGGACTCTGGTTCGGTCCACTTCAAGACTTTTCTCCAACATTTTAACCACTCAAAGGTTATGTATTCAAAGCGTGATGACAAGTTCTACACCACTAGTGTTGCCGGCCAGTTCTTGCTTTCATATGATGCTTTATTCGAGGAGGATATGACCGGCTCCGAGGTGCATGAGTTGCGGTTCATCAACCAACCTGAGCTGTCCCAGTCCGAGTGGGAGATATTGGACTCATGTTCCAAGACTGTTCACCTTGTGGAGTCTCCCTCGGGGGAACGTTTCTTGATCAAATGGTACGCTCAGAACCACCAACCGGGGAAGGAGATGACCTTCTTGTGCCGCGGAACGAAGCGTTTCATGGTGTTTAGAGAGGAAGAAGAAACAAGGGTCATGTCTTACACAGAGGACATTGGAGATCTATGCATATTCTTGGGCAATAGTGAGCCCTTTTGTGTCAAGGCAAGCTCCTTCCCTGGCTTAAACCCTAACTCCATCTATTTTGCAGGAGATGGCTTTGGTGTTTATGATATCTCTACTAGAAAACCACGTTCCTTCCGTCCCAAGTCTCCTGCAGCCTTCTCCAGAGGATCACTAGCCTTTCACTGGATCCCTCCAATGTCTCTTTAGCTAGTAGTTACTGTTATGCCAAAGATTATTATGTCTCTGTAAGAATATTATTATATCTCTAATTTGTGTTGAACTATGTTTGGTTTTCAATTGTACTAATTAGTATCTTTATTTTTTATTTTAATATATGAAATCTAAAACATTGATGTGGTTGAAAAATGTGGGGTATTCAATATGATAATAATTGATAGGCGTGGTGAGAAAGAAAAAGAAAAAAAAATGTAAAGAATCTTTTGTACAAATTTGATCACAAATTTTTCTTTTTTCTGTGTCACAAGATTGTATAATTTGGGAAGAAGAAAAAAAAAAAAGGAAAAATGGAGAAAAGAAAAAAAAGACATAAGTGAGAAGAACCCTTTTACTTGTGGCCAACCAAACAAGTACTTTGTGTCTTCAAGAAGAGACTAACTCAAAAACCCTTTTGAGAGCAGGCCTCAAGCTATGTTTTCGTCTCTGCTTCTCAGCCTCTCTTCCAAGCCCTCTCTCCGTAAACTTGCCCTGGTAGTTCTCTTCTCAATCTCTTTCTCTAGTTTTGTGTAATCTATGTTTCTGATGTCTACTTAGCACGCTTCCACAGAGATGCCAAACCCTTAGGACGTTCTCCTCCACCACCACCACCACCAACCCAAACTTGTTGTATCGTGTCACCTGTTGTGGTGAAAAAGATGATGAAGAGTCCCCAGGTGTAATGACACAGCTCCACATGTATGACCCGGCCAAAGAAGAACACATCATCGTCGGTGATAAACCATTTCCCAAAGAGTTGGTTGGTTCCTCGCTGGTGGGAAGCTCCCATGGATGGGGAGTCTATCTATGGGGCCAACGTTCCATACTAATCAGTGACTTCTGCAACCCCTTGAGCTTTAAATCAAAACCCAAGTTCATCCCTCTACTTCCTAGGCCTGATCTAATCAGTTGTCAAGCTGACATAGTAAGTGGCGTGGCAATGTCCTCTTCTCCTCAAGAGGAACAAGACTATCTTGTGGCAGTCAAGTATGCGGGACGTCCGGTGAGTATATATAAGCCGAGTGACACTAAGGCGGTCCATCTCACTTTGCCTCACAATGTATTCGATCATTTTGAACCGTCAAAGTTGATGTATTCCATGAGAGATCAAAGGTTCTACATGCCAAGTTCTGGTGGCCACCACTTGTGGTCTTGGGATGGTCACGAATCCACCGAGCCTGAGTTCCATGAGTTGCGGTTTCACAATCTTCCTCAGTTTTCTCATTCCGAGTTGCAGCTTTTAGATTCTTGTCATAGGACACAACACCTTGTGGAGTCTCCCTCAGGACAACGATTCCTAGTCAAATGGTAACGAGGTTCTACTTGTTTTATTTGCTTTTTACGATTACATGCTACTATTATTACAAGATTATATTCATAATATACGATATTTGCTTTATAATACACACATATTAAGAAGAAAAAAATCATTGAACTAATAATTTAATGAAAATATCCTAAGAGAGATGTAAAAGAGTTTTTGTCATCAAAATAGTATTCAAAAAATAAAATGAAATAGATTTTATTAAAAGTGTAAATATATATTTATACTTTTTAGATTAACTAATCTAGATTTATGTGGTGAGGTTTTAGAGTTAATGTTTAAAATTAAAAAAAAATTAAAAAAAAAGATATGTTTTTGTCATTTTTTCTTAAAGTCTATTTTTGTAACAAAAACTTCAAAATGTCTATTTAAAAGATTTGTCATAATTTAATTATAAATAGTACAAACATAATTTGCTATATAGTTTTTGATAAAGTTAAACTTATATAGATGTGTAAGAACATCTTATATTCTGAAAAAACAATTTTTTTCTAAAATATCGCCATTGAAATGGATGGAGTTTTATTAACATGTTCTTACATATTGGTTTGGCTTGGCAGGTATATCCAAAGCACCAAGTCATTAGGATTCAATTGTGGTGGCACAAAGCGGTTCATGGTGTTTAGAGAGGAGGAAGATATGAACATGTGTTACACAGAAGACATTGGTGATCTCTGCATGTTCCTCGGCGATAACGAGCCTTTTGTTGTCAAGGCCAGCTTATTCCCTGGCTTAAACCCTAACTCCATCTATTTCGTCGGTGAAGGCTATGGTGAAGGCTATGGTGTTTACAATATCGCCACTAGAACCCCACGTTCCTTCAAACCCAAGCCTACCTCTGAGTCACCTAGTGGCCAAGGTTTTATGCTTCCTCTCTGGGCTCCTCACTGGCTTCCTCCCTTTCCTGTCTGAGTTGTTATGTTATGGAACAACTAAAAACATAATCTGTAGTAGACGAGTCTTCTTAATTTCCATTTTGGTCGTACTGTCACTCACTCTTCTAACCAATTTTGAGTTGTGCTAAAAATCGGATTTGAGTTAAACCGGCAAATCCGTTTAAAAACCGATATACCCAATTTGATATTAAAATCTGGTTTTTCAAATTCAAAATAAAAAGTTGCAACTTTTAAAAGATTTCATAAAAATTGTATATTGCTTTTTAAATATCTATCAAAATAAATTAGTTTTCACTATATTTTCATATTATTTTTGAAGTTTTTATTTTGTTCTCATATCATTTTATAGCTATACATATACATATATATAGTTATTTAATTTAAAATTAGATTAAAATTTTAAGTTTAGTTGAACTGATTTGACCCATCTACAATATCAGATTCAATGATCTACCTCATTTATTTTCAAATAGCCCCCTTAATCATGTTAACAATTCTGCTACAGCCTCCTAAGTTTTACTTTCGCTATTCTAGTCCACTAATTTAAAAATAGAGCTCAAGAGAGGGAAACCCTTCATTCATTTGCTAGGGAAACTAAAAAAAGAAGATGAAGATGATCGGTAAAATAAACAATCTAAGAATTAAATGGCGTCTCCTCTTTCGAATCTCTACCATTGGAA
The DNA here is from genome assembly GCA_905132765.1 of Moricandia arvensis. Lineage (NCBI taxonomy): Eukaryota > Viridiplantae > Streptophyta > Magnoliopsida > Brassicales > Brassicaceae > Moricandia > Moricandia arvensis. Next base: position 66,566 of record CAJHQP010002317.1, on the reverse strand, counting down.
CCAACATTCTCAATCAAGAAGTATTGATAAATAAGACATGCAACTCATGGATGAAAAGATTAAAACAAAAACTCGTTCTGTTTTTGTTTTCTCCTCGTCGTTTTAACTCCTGAAACAACAACACAGAAGATAAGAAAAAATGTCGTTTACAGGAACATTGCATAAATGTAAGGCCTGTGACAAAACCGTCTATGTGATGGATTTGTTGACGTTGGAAGGAAACACTTATCACAAAAACTGCTTCAGGTGCAGCCATTGCAATGGCCCTCTCGTGGTACTTCTTCTTCTTTCTTCTTTCTTCATTGTAATTCTGTTTCGACAATGCTTTGAAACTCTTTTTTTTTTTGCGCAACAGATAAGTAACTACTCATCAATGGATGGAGTTCTTTACTGCAAACGTCACTTTGAGCAGCTTTTTAAAGAATCTGTCAAGAGTTTTCAGACAGGTCTCTTTAGTTTATCTCTTCCTTGGTTCTGTTTTCTAATGTTTTTTTCATTGTATGTGCTAACGTTATCTAACTACTAACAGGAGGAAAGACAGAGAAGGCGAATGATCAGCTGGTAATGAACTTATAACTCTTTTTTATTTTGCATGTTTCTTTCATCTCTAATCTGATCTTTTTCTCAATTGTATCTGCAAGACTCGAGCTCCAAGCAAGTTATCTTCATTCTTTAGTGGAACACAAGACAAGTGTGCTGCTTGTCAGAAAACCGTTTATCCACTTGAGAAAGTAACAATGGAAGGAGAATGTTTCCACAAGACTTGCTTCAAGTGTGCACACAGTGGTTGTCCTTTGACTCACTCTTCTTACGCCTCTCTCAATGGTGTACTCTACTGTAAAGTCCATTTCAACCAGCTCTTTCTTGAGAAAGGAAGTTACAATAACGTCCATCAAGCTGCTGCTAACCACCGTCGGTCAGCTTCTTCTGGAGCCTCTTCTCCTCCTCATGATGACCACAAACCTGATGAAGATGAGGCCGTGGTTCCCGAGGGAGAAGGAGGAGGTGAAAAAGAAGAAGAAGCAGCCGCTGAAGCTGCAGGAGAAGAGGCTGAGCCTGTGGTTGAGTCTTGAATGTGGTGACAAACTATCTTATCAGTTCTCAAGATTTATATGCTTTTCTATTTAAAATGAATATATGTATACAATCCATTGCTATTTCTTTTTGTAAATTCTTGTAAAGCTTGGAGAGAATCTGTTGTAAACAAATCTTTAACATCCTTTTTTTAATTGAAAGAGGACAACACTTTTTTTGATCTTTACCTATGAGAAACAGTTCTTGTTCTGAAACAAAGATTACAACCAAATGTTTTATTTTTATAAATAAAAATTCAAAACATATGGAATCAGTATGTAAACATACTTCTCTCCATTTCTTGTAATGTAAATCAAACGTTGTGAAAATTCGCCAAGAATAGTCCAACTCTGGCACTGTTCTTGACATGAATGGTGTTTTGTTTCAAGACATAAACAGAGCCTTGCATTTTGCCATTGTATCATCTGGACTAGTAACTGCAACACAAAAGAAACAATCTTATTGGTATGTCACTAACACAAACACATACAGAGATTAAAAGATGATATATCTGACTAACTGACCTGAGTGGCCAATTGTTTTTGGTGATTCATAGATTTCATAATCATTTCCACCCTAAAACAAGTTAAAAGCCGTGTTGTTACACATCAGGCTCAAAGGAAAATCATATTAAAACTACTCTAAGAAGTGTGGAAAGTTAAGTTGAGTTTATTTACCTCATAGGTTTTGTCACCGAAGAAATGGATTTCATTAAACTCTTCAAGATATTGCAAGCAGTAAGTCTTATCCCAACCTTTAGGGAAGACCTGAGTCATAACAAATGGAATTAGACTCAGTAACACAAACATTGGATATAAGAATATTTTTATAATCCACGTTTTCATTCCAACTCACATCAAAGCTAATCTGTCCTCCAATAGAGAAAGTAAGGTTAAGATGCGCAAACCGCTCACGAAGTTCAGCCACCATCTTTGGTCGAATGTTTTGAACCTTTTTAAGACAAAAAAATGTTGAATGGTATCAGTAAAAACAATGCTTATGATTGATATGTATAAAAAACAGAACTCAATAGTTTCTTTTACCTTATCATATCTCTCAAATTCATCTCTTTCTTCCTGGCTGCAGTTGCGACCAATCGGTGACACATTGAGCATGCCATTTCGGAATTCTATAAATGTTCCCCTGTGCATACAAATTTCAAGAAGAGAAATCTTTAATAACTTTAAGACCCTCTAAAAATAATGAGTAGAGAGTAGAGGTTGAACTTTAAATGTACCTTTTGATTGGAATATCCAAGTCCGCAATGTAGTGCAGCGTAAAATTTATCAACTCCTGCATCATCAAACGTACCCTATCACGAACTATTCAAACAAATGTACTTGCATACGCATCACAACCAGTTAAACCACTAAATAAACATTAAAACTACTCCTGCTATCTAGTATCTACTACACATGAGGGACAATGATTTGTGTTTTACCTTGAGTTTATCTTCTCCAAGGTACTGCTTCAGGCTCTGAGAAAAAGATACAAATCATTAAGGAATAAAAGAAACGATCAAGCAACAATGTGGACAAATAAAAGCCATAGTTTCATATGCACCTGGATTCCAATGGGCTTCCCATCTTTATGGGCAACAAGACCATTCTCAGAGAAACAATAATCATAATCGGTAGTGACTGCAAAAAAATACAAACTCGAAAGTATTAACCAAACAGATGGAGGCTCACAAGACAAGAAGGTAGAGCCAGATAAAAGATTCCCTCTAAGAAAACCAGATAAAGACTGAGACTTGATGAAATGAAACACAGCAGCAGCTATCTCAATATACAGACTTAAAAGATCTTGTGTATCTTTGTTGTTTATGGATCTAGTCAAAGACTTGAAGCGGAGAAAGTTTCTATAGTCTAAGTTTCTAAAAGGATCCCTTATCTAACAGAGAACACAACAAAAGAGTAACCATTCTCATCAATGTTGATGGAACTAGTCAACGATCTAAACCAGAGAAAGTCTCTATAGTCTAAGCTTCTACAAGGATCACAAACATATAACAAAGAACACAACAAAAAGAGTGACCTTTCTCATCAATGTATGTAAAGATCCTATCTTTGGATACCAAATCGAGTTTCTAAGAACAGAGTATAGCTTCTCCGATCTGAACACATTCCTTACCTGTTTTGCCAAGCTGCTCAGATATCTTGCTTAAATCAGATCCACCGACGACTCCAACAGTAACCACCTGAAACTCTCACAGACATTTCATCGAACACTAACCAGGCATAAACCCAACTCACATAAGCTACAATGGATCAAAAACACATCATACCTTGCGCAATTCTCTGATGAAATCGAGCAGTTCTGGAGTAGCTTCCTTCCTCGGAGCAGTGAGAGTACCGTCGACGTCGAACAAAGCGATCACTCCAGGCTTCTTGGCCGCCATTGAAGGATGAAGAGATTTGAAAGTGGAAGATGATGATGATGATGATGATGATGATAATGGCGGACGAAGATGTGAATAATATAAACGAGAGTGGACCGATCTAATCTTTAACGAAAGAGTGTCGCTTACTATATGGTCCTTACTTTTTGTCCTAGAGATCTGTGATTGGTTGATTAAATAATCGTGACGCATTAAAATCATTATTTCTCTAGATACTACAGTATATAGTTGAATTCAAATGTAAGCATTACAACAACATTTCTTAAGATTCAAATAAAGTGTTCTTTCATGTCTTTCTAATGGGCCTGATAACTTGAAAGCCCATAATTATCTGCAGCACCTATTTATGAGCAAGTGATCATTCTCATCTGCCAAAACTTGCAAAGGACCTAAGAGCATCCACATTGAAGTATTATAGGGGGTTCATTAGGGGGGTTCATTGGGCTTTTGGGTTTTAAAATAAATGAAAAATGGGTAATTTTATGTGGGTCGGTCCTCTCGGATGAACCCGCGTGAGACGGGTTCATGGCATGTGTCACACGCCGGTTGGATGTGCGTATGAGGCGGAAAGGTGACTTCACGCGTGTGTCTCTCATTTTCGCGAAACCGAAAAAAGTTAGGGTTTTCTTTCCTCTCTGGCGATTTCGAGTGCGACGGCGACGAAGAGGCGATTACGGGTTCAATCGACGACGCTGCGACTACGAATCAAGGCTAGGGTAATCTCTACTCGAGTAACAGTTATGGTTCATCTTTTTTTTCAATCGAAATGAGATTTAGGGTTTGGAAAAGAAAAATCGATTTGGGGCTTTTGAGATAGGGTTGTAAATCGAGAAAGGGGTTTTGATATAGGGGTCGAAATCTTGTTGGGGGTTCGATTTATGGTTCGTTTATAGGTGGTTTCAAATCGGTTTGGAGTTGTGGTTCTAACATTTCTTTCTTTTTCTTTTACAGATGGATCCCACAGAGGAAAAGAGAGATTCTAAGAAGCAAAAGCACCACATCGAAATGGTACGCTTTGTGGCCGATTCGGAATATGGAATTCCGGAAAGGTGTTCATGCGGTGGTCGAATCATCAACGAGGTCGGGGGTAAGGATGACCGCGACACAGTACCTGGGAAGAGGTTCTTCACATGCCTAAACTACGAGGTGAGTGAATGTTGGATTTGTTCTTCATTATTTTTCCAAGTTTAAACTTATTTACTTCCACTAACACTTTTTGTTTGTTGTTTTTGTTGAGCACCAGGACGATGGCTTACACTATCGACAACCATGGGTGTATGGTGTCATGGAGGAGCTTGAGAAGTTGACAAAGCGAGTGGAGGAGGCTGAGAAGGTTATCAATGTGGTCTCTACCATCAATGATCAGATAATCTTCTTGGAGGTTAGTTTAATTTCCTTGGTTCATATGTATTTGATTTAGTGTAGTTTATGTATACCTAAGAACTAGATAAGTGTAACACTAATTATCGTGTATGTCTTTGCTTGGGCAGGGACAGGTTAAAAACCTCCAAGAACAGGTTGATTACATGAGGGTGCGGATCGCTGACCTAGAGAGGATGTGCTTTGATTGAAAACCCAAGGTAAACTTCAAAACAAGACTTAAGTTTTTTGTTGTTTGTTTAAAATTAGATATAAATCTTTGTACTTGCCATTAGTAAAGTAGGAGTAGCTTTGGTTCTTGTACTTGTTAAAACAGGAATTAAGTTCTGAACTAGTTCTCTAGTTCAGAAGAAAACATAAAGCTTACCATTGAAACAAAACTAGAGTTCGTTTTTGTTTGTTAAACTAGAAGAAAACAAAAGCTAAACCAAAACACAACTAGTATTCAAAGCTGAACTAGTATTTAAAAGTTAATTTGAAATATTAATAATTATTCGTTTTCAGTTTGCTTTTAATTACACTGATTAGACCGGCAACCAATTCTAGCTGAGTAATGGTGGTTGTGCAATTAAGTGTAATGAATGTTTGAGGAACCCTCGATTGTGTTTAAAATCAAGTTGAATCCTGTGAAAACCAAATCACTTAAAAACACCAACTAAAATCTTAACCTAACCCAAATATGGATCTTTTTTCCTTAAACTCCCCCGGCTTTGTTAACCTACAGCCCTCACAGAGCAGTCCACCAATAGACGTGGACTTTGGTCAAGTAGGTAGTAATTCTCCGGGGGTAATTAAGCCACTGCAGAAGAGAAAGTGGTCAATCAAAGAGGACCTTGTCCTCATCTCTGCTTGGCTTAACACTAGCAAGGACCCTATTGTCAGTAATGAACAAAAGGCTCAGTGTTTTTGGAAGAGAATTGAAGAGTACTTCAATTCTAGCCCTCAGTTGAAGGGCTACGTTCCTAGGGAGCGTGGTCAGTGTAAGCAGAGGTGGGGGAGAGTGAACGAGCAGGTCTGCAAGTTCGTCGGTAGCTTTGAGGCTGCTATGAAGGATGTAGGGAGTGGAGAAGGCGATAATGATCTGATGAAGAAAGCACATGCCATCTTCACCAACGACTACCAGGCCAAGTTCAACATGGAACACTGTTGGAGGGAATTGAGGTTTGATCAGAAGTGGAAATCCTCGGCTATGCAGTCAAAAGATGGTGGCAAGGAGAGAAACAAGGAAGCTCCAGAAGAGATTCCACGGGAGGAAGAGGCTAGGCCTCCTGGTGTTAAGGCCAGCAAGGCTGCGAAACGCAAGAAGCACACCAACGAAGCTGCTTTTGACCAAATAGAGAACATTCTAGCTGAGAAGAAGACCATATCAAAGCACAAGCTCCTGGAACGACTCCTTGCCAGAAATGACTCTGATCTCTCGGCTAAGGAAGTGGAACTAAAGAACAAACTCATAGAAGAAATGTTATGATTCATGTATTAACTTGCTTGACTGTTTTTTGCTTTTCTAATGCAATGATTCATGTATTTGTTTTTTTTTGACATTATTAACTCGTTTCCTTTTCATGTTTTGTTGTTTTGTTGCAGGTCACGGATTGCAGGAGGTAGGTTGCAGGTCACGGATTGCAGGAGGTGTTTTGTTGTTTTGTATTGACAGTAGGGTAGCTTTGTTTCACGGATTAGACCACTCTCTTTTGTGTTTTGTCTTGAGAGTTCACGGGTGTATGATGGCTGACGGGTGCAGTGTACAATTTTGTTGTAATGTACACTAGCAAACTATGTAATAGGTTCCTATGTAACATATTGAACTTGTTGTTTCCTTTATAAAACAGATGGTTGTTTCATTTACTTGTGTACAACACCAACTTTTTATTTACAAGTTTTGCTTTGTTTCATATCTCTCTCTTTTTGTTGTACCATTTACTGCAACATACACTAAAGTTTGGCAAAGAAGAAAAACGTTGGCAAACAAGAACACAAGAACACAGGTTTGAGTCAAAATATGTAGATGTTTTTTCTCATACTTATTAATTATCAAGTTAATTACCTAATCTTTAAAAACAAGAACACAAAAACACAGGTTGGAATATAATGGTTTCTAATCGATCTTAGCCACTACACTAAGATCATTAGTAACATAACAATCTGTAATTAATAATCCTAATTACTTAATCTTTAAAAACTTTAACAATCTTTTTGATTGTAGGAATAAATGTCTTACTCATCAAGTGATCAAGAAAATGAAATTTTCGAAGAAATGATGGACCAACAAGTGGATGATTTCATCGACTCTATTGTTGACGTTCAAGGGACCAAGCCGAGGAGACGTTATATCGAAAGATATCGGGAACAAGGACACAACCAACTATGGAACGACTATTTCAGTGAGAATCCTACATACCCACCTGAAATGTTCCGGCGACGTTTTCGAATGAACAAGCCTTTGTTCCTTCGCATTGTCGATCGTCTCAGTAATGAAGTTCCATACTTTGAGCAAAGAAGAAATGGTCATGGAAGGTACGGGCTTTCTGCACTTCAAAAATGTACTTCAGCTATACGAATGCTGGCATATGGTCAGTCCGCAGATTCAAATGACGAATATCTCCGGCTTGCGGAAAGCACGACCCTTTTATGTCTGGAAAAGTTCAACGAAGGAATAATACATTTGTTTGGAGATGAGTATCTAAGAAGACCTACGACAGAAGATCTTCAACGATTACTCGATGTTAGCGAGATTCACGGGTTCCCAGGGATGATAGGAAGCATCGACTGTATGCATTGGGAGTGGAAAAACTGCCCAACTGCTTGGAGAGGGCAGTACACACGTGGTTCGGGTAAGCCGACAATTGTCTTAGAGGCTGTGGCATCACATGATCTTTGGATATGGCACGCATTCTTCGGATTACCAGGTACTCTCAACGATATTAATGTTCTTGACCGGTCACCAGTGTTTGATGACATTTTACAAGGTCGAGCTCCGAAAGTTAATTTCAAGGTCAATAGCCACAACTATCGTATGGCGTACTACCTTACCGACGGTATTTATCCTAAATGGTCAACGTTTATCCAATCCATCCCACTTCCGCAAGGGGACAAAGCAGAGCTATTTGCTGAACGTCAAGAATCCACAAGAAAAGATGTCGAACGGGCTTTCGGAGTATTGCAATCGAGGTTTGCAATCGTTAGAAACCCAGCTCTACTATGGGACATTAATAAAATAGGAAGGATTATGAGGACTTGTGTCATACTGCACAACATGATAGTAGAGGACGAACGACATTCATATACTCTCTATGATACATCTGAGTTCGAGACAGGAGAGTCAAGCAGAAGTGCTGAGGTTCAAACGACAACATCTTTGAATGTCGGTAATATGCATGGCGTTCGCAATGAACTTCGAGATTCACAGACTCATGCTCGGTTGAAAGCTGATTTGGTCGAAAATATTTGGCAAAAGTTTGGTAATCAGAATTAATAATCTTTTGTATCTTCACGAATTATCAATGTATTGAATAAAAACTTTTGTCAAAATAAATATTTTCCATGTCTTTTACACATTCAAAAATTATTTAGTTATTTTTGTTGTCCAAAAATCTAATTCTATTCAATATAATTTTTTTTCTTAAATTATTAATTTTATAAACAAAATATATTATTTTATTCCTGTGAACCCCAACTTCGGGTTCATTGATGGAAGAACACATTTCATCCGGGTTCATCACTATTTATGGTCCCACCACAAATATAATAAAAAAATTTTATGAACCCCAAGGAGGGGTTCATTGATGTGGTTGCTCTAAGGATATCCGCGTTGAAAATCTTTCAAAGAGTGTTTTAAGAAGTTTGAAGATGCTGCTGTTCACCCTGGAGAAAATTATATTTGTCTCCTGCCTGTTTCGAAGATGATAGTTTTTGGGAATATACGACCAGTTGGGAGATGATGGATTTTGAGAAATACAACCAGTTGGTAATTTGAAACAATGTTAATGCATTGTTTTTCAAAAAAAATTGTGTTTATTGATCTTACAAAAGTGGATTTGTTGAATATTCATAAGAAATCATAATATTTATCTTATTCTCTAAGGGGCCCGTTTATGTGCATCTGACTGATTATGCATAAGTAACATATTATATTGTATCATATTTATTAAATAAATAATATAAAAATTCTATGAGGAGAATGAGACTTAATTCGATAAATATAATAGTACACTATAAATCTTTGTTAAACATTTTTTAAGTATACGTTAATCAGGTATACTATTCTGTTTTAAAATGATTTAGATATAATATAATACAATCTCTATCTAACAGTGTTTAAAATTTGTTATTTATAAAGAATCTGTAGATTATAAGTATATATTTATCAGCATATTTATTTGGGTTGAATTATATTAGATCCAAAAGGATACATATCAAATAAATTTGAAAAGAGGAGAAGAAAAAACAAAGAGCAGAAAAAGATGAAAAGAGAGAAAAATATCAAACAGTTGAGGTTGTTCAGGCCATGTTCATTGTGAAGTTTTTAGGTGCGGTTCTTAACTTTTGTTATATAAAATATATGGAATATTCTAGCTTACTTGTGGTTTTGTGTATACACTTAATTTTGTGTTATGATATATGCTCCGATTTCTCATCTTACAACCATCACATATTTGTTTTTGTGTTTTGTCTATCTTTAAATTAATTTAAATCAATCATGCTTGTTGTGATGATTGGAAAATAATTACCAAATAATTCTTTTTGACAGTTGACCTAAAACTAAGCACATTGTGATGATACAAATAGTCAATTCAATTTTAAATATCTTTTCCATATACATTATTATATATCGATAAATCAGGATGTTACAAAGGACCACCATCAAATGGTTGTAAGAGTAGAAATCTATAGAATAAGGAAAAATCTCCCGAAAAAAAAACATTTTCAGATCAAACATTGTGGATCTTTTTTTTTCATTTGGTTCAAAAGTCCATTGAGATAGGCAGGATTTGCAACAGAAATTTACTTATTTGGACCACCAACCACTATAGACTTATATTCACATATTATATAGTTCAATACTTAACACATTTTGTATCGTCGACTGATAAGTTGACTATCAAAGACACACTTTTCTTTTGTTAAGAACGACCAAAGGTGAAAAGTCGCGATAAATAGTCTTTGTTTTAACATTCATATCTCTCTATCTAACTTGCATTTTCCATGCGAACATCATATATGTTACGTCATTTATATGACATAAGATAATAATGTGATGATCAATTCGACAGAGAAGCATATAACAATGTTTTCTAAACACCAACTCATGAATACGAGACGCAGAGTTTGTTCGAAACACTTGGTCATTAAGTAAGTATAGTTCAGATTTCAAATTTATTTAAAGTTCAAAAAAAAAGATTTCAAATCTGTTTGATAGTATAGCGTTGTCAAATACAAAATCATTCACATTTTTTCAACAATCATTACAGAAATAAAAGTGGTAAGACCGCATCAATTTTTATGCATCACAAAAAACGATTATGACTAAAACATATTAACACTTTAACATCACTTATAAATGCAAACCTCCAAATTGATGTAGTGGTCAACATATTAAGTGAAGTAAAACTAACTCGCTAGATAAAAAAACGGAAAAAACTAATGGGAAATGAAAATATGTAGTTGGTGCCAACCAAGACTGGGAAATGAGAAAAAAAAAATATAGTATTAGATTTAAGATTTTGTTTTGTTGTATTTTTAATGACTTGGCTTTGATTTTCATTTTATTTATTGTATTCGCCCCTTGAAATTAAAACTATAGATTAGTAGAAAAGGCCTTGTATCTATTTTCTACTCAATCCTCTTTTAATGAGATTAGAAAGAAAGATTTTAGTGAGTACTTCAACTTCATGTATGATAGATAGTACTAGTACTACCACAAGGTCTGCACAACGTCTTAGATAGTACTAGTACTACCACAAGGTCTGAACAAGTCTCAAGAGATATGTATTAATCAAATCAGATTATTTCTCCACATTAGCTAGATAGATGAACTGATGAAGCAATAAAAATTCCATGAACAAAAACAATAAGAAAATACATTAGTCATCATTAATGATAATGAAATGTGTGAGCATGTCTATAGAAAGTCTCCTGAGTTTATTTCTCACTATATTGATCGCGATATATCAAGTCAAGGATGTTGGTTATTATTTATTTATTATTTGGTTAGTGGAATTTATATTGTAATTAGCATAACAATAATTCATTTCTATAAATAGTTATATGTTTTTAACTAAATAACAATATTTTTAAAACCAAATTTAAAATTAAACTGAATAGTTATTTTGGATCACCATTCAATATATTTGACCGGATCAAATCTACTAAAATAACCTGATTCAGTATTTTTAATATAAATATTTAAAGGTAAGGCTAGTAAACATATTACATAATTAAATACAATTAAATATCAAATATAAATATTATTGATATAAAAAAAAATTTGTTCACGTTGTTGAATTATAAACTTTGATAGTTTAAATAAACTTTATTAAGTTCAATAACTTTGAGATCCATCCGACTATGTGACTGATGATCGAACCAATTATTAGATCCAACATGGTTATGTGAGTGGTTTGTGTTCGAATCTGGTCCAACCATCAGGTTAGTTCGGTTTAAAAAACACTGTTAAATAGCAAAAAAAACACCTTGTGATCTACTGATTTGTTTACAGATTGTCACAAATTGAAAATTAATGTAACTTGATATGAGTGGCACTTGGCAGTATATTGTCTTCCTTATGTAACAAAAAGATAATGACGCATTGTCTTAACTGTGTAATTCCCCTATTCAGTTGACAGTTTAGTTTTGGTAGTAGTGTTTGTCGGCCTCGCCTGATGTTGTCTGCTTGACACAACATATGTGCTATGTTTTGATCGCAACAAAAATATTGCCCAACATATATATTATAGAGCAATGTTATTATATTTTCATTATGATGTTAATTCTGACTTGTACTGTATACTCAGGTTCTCTACAAATAATCTCAATAAAGATTATTTTTGTTACGCCTGCTGATGCGGTAATATCTCGTAGAAATGTTATCTATAACGTCCCGGCCGTCTACCGTTAATATCTTTTATGTTTACTTTGTTGATTTGTGGACCCCATTTCGTACGATGGACAGTGTGCTAACTTTTGGAAACTCAGTAGTCATATTACAAATTTTAACATTACATGACATTTTTGGATGTTTTGGTTTCACTCGCACGATATTACAAATCACTTGCCGATAGATCATACATCATTCTACTACTCCAATTCAAGCACGCTTAACTCTAGAGCTTTAAATAGATGTGTGCCCGAAAAAAAGTAAATGCATTTTGGTAACATAGATAGTCAATTCATTTATCTTAAGTTTTTTCACATATACCAGAAATCGAAATGTTAGAATTTACCCCACTCACAAAGCGCAACGCCCCATTGCACACGATGACGTGTCTCAAGACGCCTCTCAGATGAGAACTGATATGGCTAACCAGCTATGATATCACTTATAACGCTCCGACCGTCCACGGCTAATGGGTCTTCCACGCCTGATTTCTCGGCCCATAGACCCTATTTCTTGCGACGAACAATGTGTTAGTTTTTTGAAGATTCATTATTTATGTGTAATTATCACATGACATTTCCACATATTTTGGTATCACTCGTATGATATTACGAATCACTTTCCGATAGGTTATCATCATTCTACTACTTCAGTTCAAGCATGCTTAACTCTAGAATTTAAACATATGTATGCTAAAACAGTAAACACACTTTTATAGAATAAATAATCAAATCAATTTTCTTAAATCTTTCACATACACCAAAAATCATGATATACCAGAAATCAACATGCTACATAATTACATTATTTTTTGTCATTTTGATAAACAACACTGACATTCGTAAATTAACCCTAACTTGAAAATTATGAATAACTCTTCTTTTTCCCCGCAATCGCCAAACGGTCTAGAAATAATTTGAAGACATTGACTATGGATACATATCAAGTCAACACGGCAACATTAAAGAAAACAAGTACAATGTAGTTGATTGTGTGCCTAATCCATATTAGATGTAATAACGAGGCAAGCCCCGATGCATTTCCAGAAGCAACCTGTAATGATTATTATTAATTTGTTTTCTAGACAAATCTGTAATGATTATTCATCACTGCAAGCTAAAGCCAACGGTCATATCAATTTGGCCATATAGTAATATAATCTGGCAATATACACTAAAAAAGTGGTTGACCGCATTTGGTAGTTTTTAACTTTTCAACAAAGACATATGCATACATATACGATTCTTTTTTTTTTCCCACAGTTTTTTCGTTGTCCACAGTTATATGTCAGCTACGTACTATGCTGACGCGGGCCTTTAGGAAAGACTCATATGCATGCATGCAATTAATTGTGTATGTGTGTTGTTGGCCAAAATACATGTTTTTACCTTTCCCAGCTATTACCCAAAGTGTACTTTTACTTCCTCTTGATCCATGATATCCAATTGACCGTGACCCAACCGATTAATTTCTAGGAATCTGATCACCAGCGGCAGTAAGACCCGATTGCTCACAAAGAAGTTAGATATCTTTATTGATTGGCGACACACTAGAGTAATATGAAAACAACATATTTGAATCCGCAAACTTTAGAGTTACTGCGGAACGTCATGTATCACTTAACCACTAAAGCGTGACGCATAATTACGATTACAATAAAAGATTATTATTCGTGCAAGAAACGCAACCAACAACTATTAATTAAGTGATCCATCAAAATATACCACCGCTAATATACTCATGCAAATGAGTGAGAAAATGTCTCTAGAGTCTAGAGTGTCTTCATACCAAAGGCCGTCGTGGGCATAGTCGGATAAAACATTCGCCTCTGGTCCGGGTGCTAAGTTGTTCTTCCTCCAAATCCAACAGCCATTGCAGTTCAGCTATTCTTGTTACAAGTGGGTTTAAATCCACTTTAAACGTTTCAAATCATTATATCACCAACACTACATATATGATATAGACATAAAAGTTTTGAAAACGAAAAGAATAGGAAATTCTGATTACATACTGTTAATTTATAAATTTACCTACTGGCAAATGATCGTACGCCATAATTTACTAACTGGCAAATGATCGTACTCAATATAGAATAGTATCATATTTTTAAAATCGATTTTTAGTGCCAAAAGCAAGAAATGTAAGTCTAGACCGAACCGAAACAACCAAGAAACACCTGAAATTTCATTAGAGCAACATTATTACAAATTTTTAATTGTTCTTAAGGACCTCCGCCTAAGGACGATCAATAATCTTGGTTTAGAGCTTTCGTCCCAAACTTCTATAAAAAATCGATTTTTTTTTAAAGTCAAGTCTTTATCGCCCAGTGTCGTGAAGAATTAACAACAACCAGTAGCGCCAAAGACGACTTTGTCAAGGTTTATAGGTTCCACACAATCCTTTTTGTCGTCATAAGGAATTAACAACGACTACTTTCAATATTTTTCTTAAAAGTAAGTTTCTAATTTCGTAATTTCCTGTTAAAATACACATGGAATTTTCTAAAGTTGCACTTGTTGACAAAACTAATTTACTATACAGAAAGAGATCCATGACAAAAATGACGACTTGAGATTTTTCTTTGGCAGAAATTACAAAAGAAAAAAACATTGTTTAGGTCTTTGAGGTGGATATGCGCCCACTCTTTGGAAATATGTGTTATCAAACTTAAAGGAAAGAAAAAGTAGCTATGAAAGCAATTTAATAGTTTGCATTATTTAAAACGTATACATGTCATGATCAATGCAAAGCTTGGAGTAATATTTACTACTATATTTGATCAGGCATCCTCGAACCATCCGATCAACAACGCAATTAATATCCCCATCTATATTTTAAAACATCTCTAACATATCAAAAAAAAATCTAGAGGTCTTACATTTTATTAGTTAACCATTCTTTTTAAATCTTATCCTTCATTTTTTTTTTGAAATGGAATTTATATTCTTAGCAAAAAAGGAAAAATATAACTTATCAAAACAATATATATTTTACTTTTCATCACACCATGTAAAACCAATCAGTATCTAGTGACATTAATTACTATTTTATGTTTATTTATATATTTTAGAATTTTGTAAGTATCTATTTCAATATATATATATATATATATATATTCATTAAAAACTAAAAAGTGCTTTGAAGTTGTCTTTCCACCGTTGGATTACGAGAAAAAAAAGACCATATTAAGAATTTCCTAGAAACAATAATAAAACTTCCTACAACCTGAGTTGAAACCACATGGAACAATCCGCAAGTTCGTCAGTCAATATGCCACACCTATATAAACTAATTAACATTCATGTTCTCCCTCACTTCACGAAACAAAACAAATAAGCAATCTCCTTTGCACAGGATTGGACTTATAAACATAAACACACGTAACAACCAATACAATGTCGTATTCAACAATGAAACGGTCACTAGAGATTGAGTTAATATCAGCGGAAGGACTCAAGGTAGATCGAAAACCGGTGAAGAGAAAGACATTCTGCGTCGTCAGAATAGACCAAGAGACTAGGGTTTGTAAACCGGATGAACTAGGTGGGAGTTATCCGGTTTGGAAAGATAAGATCGAGATGGACATGGCGATGAACGGTAGTGTAAGGTTCATCTCTATCGAGGTTTTGTATAAAACAAGTGGTGGAGCTGAGAAGAATGTTGGGTTCGCTAAGATTCCGGTTACGGATTTCATTGGAGGTTTTGCTCCTCAAGGGCATTTGAACTTCTTGAGTTATAGGTTGAGAGACGAGTATGGTGACAAGAGTGGGATCATTAATGTCTCCATAATGGTGAAACCTGATGGTAACAATTTAAAATACTCGTCGCCTTTGACGGCGGCTCCGGTGGATTATGCGGCGTGTTCTTCACAGGCTATGGCGGGGAATGGACAAATGTGGAGACCGAGGACATCTTCAACAATGGCTGTGACGGCTGGTTATGGAAGTCGTGTAGTAACAGGAGTTCCGGTTTGGGGTGCGTATCCACGGTCGTCTTAAGTTCTTGTTTTTTACACTTTTGTCTGAACAGATTTTTCGTCATGTTTTTTTCGCCATGTATGTATATTCCAAAATGGTGATTCAGGGTGAAAAATACGTTTGATTAATCATGAAAAAAATCTGATATATAAACAAGTACTATGAAATAAAAATAAGGTACATTGCACATCTCAAGTCTTTTGACATGATTTTTATTGATCTGTATTTGCTATATGAACCAACAAGGAAACAAAATAAACAAATTATAAATTTTAATCTGTTTTGTTTGTAAATTATGAACAAAAAAATTGTCAGTAGCAAAAAAAAAATCCAAATCAACGACCAAGAAATAATCGTCCATATAGCAAACACTATAGTTATATAAGTTATAACTTATAACAGTGCAGCTAGCTATAACATGGTAAATATCAAAAGCTCGCAGTTAAGTACATGCAAACTTCTTGTTGACCAAAAATAAAAACAATTTCATAGAACATCTTATGCTAACCCGACCAGCCATCTTTATACTTCGCTTTCAAACCAATTTGTTCATCATGTTTACTTCAAAATTACTACAGATAGGAACCGATAGCATCTAGTTATTATATTATATAGAACATTGCTGTAATACGTACTTGAAAACCGTTAGTTACATGCAATTACAAATGGATATATATTATACGTTGTAGACTTGTGACCTATACTAGAACATCACGCTCACATGACAAGACGTGGGATCATTGACTGAAAGATAAGTAATGATGAGCAATGATGATTTCAGATACATGGAAACGTGCACAACTAGTTTGATTTTTACCTGCAGATACGTATTTATACAAGGATTTATAACAGCAGTACATTACTCAAAAAGGACCAACATAAACTCTCTGAAATGACTTCCTCCTGAACACCAGCTTTCTTCCACAAGCTTTTCAAGGTGCCTTGATCTTGGGTCGTGTCGGAAGCAACTGTTTGTTCAGAGATATGTAAAGATCAGCAGAACAAAGATACAAGCTTAGAAAGTGCGTTGGTCGTGGAGAACTAAAAATAGAAGTGTTACCTGGTAGCAAGAAATGAGGGAGGTGACGAACCCAAAAGCTCCAGTGAGACGAGGAGTGATCTTCTTTGGATATAACTGAAGAAGACCAGCTGCTACAACAATGTCCATTGCTGCTTTGATCAATGCAAGACTTCTCTCGTTCGATTGTTTAAGCTTGGCACGATACTCCTCATCCTGTATTTTTAACACAATTGACAAAACACGAGTTTAGTTTATAACATAAGATTCCCCTAGAAACAACAGAAGGATTGACAAAACATTACTTGGTACTTGTTGCCATTCTTAAGCCCCTTCTCGATCTTCTTCATGGATGAAGATAGCCTCCCAATCTCACCAATCTAATAACAAATATTCATTAACTGCGGAATAAAGAATCATTGTGAAGCAAATAAAAAGACGAACCTCCACTAAAGTAGTACAGACAGATGAACCCATCCAGCAGAAAAGTGATATACGTCCAAGTAACTCAGCTCGCTCTTTGTTCTGTGATGTAGATAAAACAAGAACATTAGTCCAAGCAAGAAACCTAGCGGTGCACATGTTTGATTGTCACTCACCTTATAGATACCTGATCTCCCAAGCCAGACAATTTGATCCAAGAACAAGAATGTAGACAAAAGTGCGTTCTTGGACTGCAAAATAACAAAACACCCATCAACCAAGATTGGTCCAGAACAAAAGAGATCCAGTTTGTCTGAACAGTTCACTTATTATAGGTTCTGTAAGGAAATGAACATTAACTATGAAGCACCTTTCCAAGTAAAACGAGAGGAAGTGGAGTTCCTCTAGGCACAGGACTGATAAGACCATGCAGATCATTAACAAACTGCAAACAAATAATACAAAACAGAGTTAAAACAGAGCGAGTTACAAAATCAAAAGGAAATAAAAAAAGGATTATAACCTTGAAAAGACGAAAGACTTTCCTAGCTAAGCTAGTGGATTTATCAACGTTTTGAGCAGTACCGGGTTGTCCACCGCTCAAGAACTTGGAACCGTATTGTATAGCTCTGCATAGCTTATCTCTTGCCTCTGCTTTGTTCAGATACATAACCACAAGACCAAGCTCTGCTCTCGATACATCTAATAACGTAGTACTCGTCATCTTCTCTCTGTAAACACACACACACACACACACACACACACACAAATAGCCCTTCAAAAACAGTATAAAGTCTCAACCTTTCAGCCTAGAAACCCCGCTGGTTCTAACAATTTCGAACCTTAACGTCGATTTTGATAGAAGAAACCAGATTCATAATCACAAATTTGATTAGAAATACCTTTGGAGATGGTACGAAGATGATTTCTGTTTTAGACTTCGAGAGAGATATGTGAACAGAGAGAGAGAAACTCTGTTTTGTCAGGGAGATAGGGCTTGTTTGGTCATCTTCGTTCCTCGACAAACCAACAAAACGTCGCCGTTCGTGCAGTGCACTGAGCTCTCGATTATTCTAAACCGTCGATTTGTTGAACCTTTATGACCCAGATATTTGACACGTTGTGCATCCACCAAAGTCTCTCCCAAACTTGATTATTATTATATATTTCATTTTAGTTGTCGTTTTACTTTTTTGCACACAGATTAAGAAAACATTTAATTTTACATATTCTCAAATTAAAAACACCATTACTTATACACCTAACCACATTTTAACTAATAGAAAAATAGAATGATATATAAAAACATTAAATTTTGCATTAAAATTCGAAAACGACACTTATTTTGAAACAAAAATTTTACTCTAGAATGACAAGTAATTTGAAACGGAGGTAGTATCTCTCTCCGTTAATATCCCGCGCGTCTGAATAACGACGTGGCACACATCCCTACAACAATACCACGTGGCACTATAGACATTGGACCTATAATTTCGGCTTCTACTATTGTCTTCCCATTAATTTATCTATTAATGGGCTTTTACTGCGGCCCAATTTAATGTTAAACCCGGTCTTCTTCTTAACCGACAAAACCATGTCGTTAGGGTTTTAAACACTAATCCCCCTTGTTCACTTGTCTCTTCAACTGAATTAAAACCCAAAACAAAAAACAAAACTGCTGTTTGTTTTCTCTTTCTGTCTCTCGATGGAGCTCAGTGAGGATCAGGCAAGCATGTCGGAGAAGAATATCAATAAGCCTCAAGATCCAAATCCCAGATTTGCATTCGAAGGTTGCAGCGTATTGCTGGACGTGAACGACGGTGACCGTCTCGTCTTCGCTCGTCTATCCGGTGGCGCGTGAGTCTTCTTCTTTCAGATTTGATGATACTCCATCCACTATTATATTTGATTGATTGAATTTAGTTTTTTGATTTCTTTGACAGTATATTTAAAATCGGGAATACTAATTACTCGTTAAAGCCATTGGTCGGAGCTCCGTTTGGATCTCTGTTCCAAGTCGAAACCGGAGAAGATGGTTCTTTCCTCTCTCGTGTTCCTCCCACCAAAAAAGGTTTTGTCTTTCTCCCAAATCTTACATTAAAGGATCTTTTTTTGTTTGTATAATGTGCAGCTTTTGATGTTTGGTTATGGATTGATTGAATTGGTGTTTGCTAATTGCAGAAAGTAGCAGCAATAATGTTATAGACGATGTTAGAGATAATAGGGAGCTTATCGACAATAATGAATCTCAGAACCTCACTGGTGAAGAGATTGAAGCTATGCGGAGGTTAGAACAAGACTAGATTCTCTCTATGTGTTTATTTATATATAAGAAGATGCTAACTTCTTGTTTAATGTGTAGAGAGGGTGCAAAAGGAGATGCGATTATTGAAGCACTGATTGCAAACAGCAAAACCTTTGACAAGAAGTTTCAGTTGTCTCAGGTAATGTCTTTACACTTTAGTTCTCTCTCTGTTTCTACTCGGTAATTAATATTCTTGTTTAATCTTTTTGTTTTGGTTTTTATAGGAAAAATATAAGCTTAAGAAGCAGAAGAAGTATGCGCCAAAGGTGCTTCTAAGACGCCCTTTTGCTCGAAGGTTTGTATATTTTTATGTCGTTCTTTTGTTTCGGCTTCTTCCGTTTCTCTTATGTATTCGGATCTGTTTATGTTTTTGCCAGTATCTGTGAAGCTTATTTCAAGAAATATCCAGCCAGAATCGGGTATGTACACTTTGTTTCCTTTCTTTGGTTATATTTGGAAGACCACCCTGAGTCCTTTGTGTCCTATGTTGAGATACGATAGGTTTGGTATTGATTGCTATTGTGTTTCTTTTTGTTCTTGTGTTGTAGATTCTTACGAGTAGATGCGTTATCTCTCTTGTTAACAATGGCTAACATCACCGCACACTCGGATGTGCTAGTGGTGGATATGGTTGGTGGCCTTGTCACTGGTGCAGTGGCTGAACGTCTAGGAGGCACTGGTTATGTTTGCAATACATATAAGGGGGATTCTCCTTCCTCTGTGGATATGGTTAGGATGTTCAACTTTACTGACAAGGTTAGAGAGAGGTATGTTCACCTTTTATCTCTCTCTGTAGTTTCTAATTAAAACCATCTGTAATTAAACATTGCTGGACGTGTTGTTGTGTAGGATCGTGCATTCATCTATACACGAGCTCTCATCAGCCAAAACTGCACCCCCTGAAGAAAACAATCAACAAGTAGGAGTTTATAACTCTGAGATTAATATCAATGCAAGTTGCCAATCTCTAGTGTTTCTCTTGAATCTTAACTTTATAAGTCTTCTGGTTCTAACAAAAGGTTCTAATTGAAAAAATGCAGGAATCATCTTCATCTGATATGGTAGAAGATATATCTGTGACAGCTGAGGCTAGAGTAGTAGATGATATTGCTGTCCAAGAGAGCAAAATTATCAAGGCCACACAGCCTGGAGCCAAAGCTTCGAAAGAAGCGGTAGAAATGTGGAAAGAAAACGGTTTCTCTAGGTAACTACTTTATAACTGAAATTTGGTCTCCGCTCGTCACTTGTGTCGTGTAATAATGTCTTGGTGTTTGATTTTGCAGCCTAATCATGGCAGCACAAGACCAAGACCCATGGACCTTAGCTAAAGACGTATTGCCACTGCTCTCCTACTCTGCTCCCTTTGCAATATACCATCAGTATTTACAGGTAAGAAGGCTTCTTTTCAATATGTTTTGATTATAATGTTTTGCATAAGAACAAAAGTCTCATGATGGTGAAAATTGTACAGCCTCTGGCGACATGTATGCACAAGCTTCAGCAAGGGAAGATGGCAATCAATCTGCAAATAACAGAACCATGGCTACGCGAATATCAGGTGCTTCCATCAAGAACTCACCCTCACATGCAGATGAGCTCTTTTGGAGGCTATGTTCTTAGCGGCATCAGAATCTCTACTACTTGATTTTTATCTCCAAAACCTCATTCTTCTCTTAATCATTTTCAAGAACTGAGGTTTGGTTTTTGATCTTTATTTTCAAAAGGTCTTTGTATTTTGTTTGTTGTTGAGATATATAGGAAAACATTCATGTTTTGATCTTATAAAATTAATAAGACACTGTTTTGCTTTGAAATGCACAAACCTAAATAACATCATCGATACCATTCGCTATGTTTCATATAGATTATGAAACATTACAACATATATACGAATTTACCTTACTATAAAATTTGCCTCATTTTCTTCATCTACTGACTAAGAAAGAAACTTTTCAGTTTCCCTTTCTCAATCCTTTCAAGAAGCTTATTAGAACCAGGAACCTCTAGTTCCGACAACTTCTTCACATAACCAACAGCTCCACAAGAAACCATCAGCTTCTTACACTTCCTGCTCGAACACAGAGCTGCCAAACTCAAAACCGCATACTTCATAGCTGAATTGCTCGGACTAGGCTCAAGCAGCATCACAAGGCTCATCACACTCTTCTCATCTCTCTTCACTTCTCTGCGATTCCTAGGAACTGTAACAAGGCTCGCTATAGCTTGAGCAGCAACCTCTTTAGCTCCCTTCTCTTTAACCTCCAACATTCTTATCAACAAAGGGATAGAACCAGACTCACCAACCATTCTCTTAGTCTCATTCGATGTAGCCATCCTGCAAAGAGTTGATGCAGCCGCTTGTTGAGCTCCAATTGATCCTGATTCAAGAACATGGACTGAACTTGGGATGATCTTGACATAAGTCTTCACAGAAACAGAACCAACGAGGTTACGAATCACTGCAACTCCAGCTTCTTGAGGGAGAGGTCCGTCTAAGTAAGCGAGCAGAGCTTGAATCCCGTTCCCTGATATAACCAATCTCCGAAGAGCTTCGTTGCTGAAAGTGAGATTCTGAAGACACTCAGCTGCACATTTTTTAGATCCCATCAGAACTCCGCAGTTAAGCATGTTAATCATCACCTTAACGATTCCTTCTTCCTCAAGGTTCTGTCTTACTTCAGGAACAGAGGAAATGTTCTTCAAAGTACAAGTGGAAGCAGCTTGAGAAACAGAGTCCCCTGTTTTGCAAATCTTGATCAACGAACTAACCCTCCGTGATCAACAATCAAACGCGATGTCTCTGATGAAAACGACAATCTCTGCAACGACATAACAGCTTTCTCTTTAGCCAATGGACTTCCAGATTCTAGCAGCCTTATCAATGGTGGCAATGCGTTCTCTGAGACAAGCCAGTTATCGCATTTGCTTGATTCAGCTAAAGAGCAGATCACAGCCACAGCGTTCTCTCTTACACTAGGCGAAGTAGCTGTCAATAGCAGCACCAAAGATGCGACATTGGTCCGAACCAAAGAGGTTATTACCGCCTTTTCGTCATCTTTCAGTATCTCAAGGAGCTGCTCAAGGGCCTTGCGTTTTGACTCCAAGTGACCTATTTGAAGCCGAGCAAGCAATTCTCTAACGCTGAACGTTTCCAAGTCTTGGAGTGGTTGCGTTACTTCTCCAAGAACGTCTGTTTTCATTAGTGATCCACAATCTTTCAAGCTAAGATCGATTTTCGCAGATAGAGAATCGAGATCACTCTGCATCTTCAGTTTCCCTTCTTGCTTCTCTTGCACGCATACATCCGCGAGCTCCATGGCTTCTTTCAAGGTTTGTAAGACTGCTTGAAGCTGTTCTTTGCAGAGAGTGTTTTTGGAGAAGCAAGGATGGCTAGACAAGTTTGATAAACATGTTGGTATCTTCTCTAACCTTGATATGATCATTCTCCACCTGCTGGAGAAACCTTTCACTGTTCTTGCTTTTTCCAAAGCAATAGGGACAAGCTCTAATGCTTGTAGTAACATATCTTCAACTGTTGGATCAACCAGAGTTTTGTTTCCGGGTTTCTTCTCTTCTACCATGATCGCACACAATCCTAGAGCTCGGTTTCTTGATGAGATCCTTGAATGAATGGAGTAGTTGAATGAGTGATGAAGAAGTTATAAATAAGATTGATGGATTTGAACTAAAAACAAAAAGGAGTCACCATCAAAAGAGTTTTGAGAATCTTGGAATGATCACAGCAAAGCTTTGGATGTTTAATGGAAAACAAAACCTTACCAGACACAATTTAACAAGTGCTAATAAAAGACGGTTTGCTTTTACTTGCGTCGGCGTGAACAATGATTGCTATAAAAGCTAAGTGATAATGATAATGATAATAGATTAATCTATCATCAGCTACTATAATGAGAATTGTTTATGTGAGGGTCAAACAGTCCTGGAATATTGAAGTAAAAGACATGAATACCCTTCTGAAGAACAATACTGAGAGAGCTCCAAGCACACAGATCAAACAACACAAGATTGACGCGTAAGCTATAATGAAAGAGGAAGACTTTGTTTGAAAGAGAAGATGTGGGTCTCTTTTAACAAATCGTGTGGTTAAAAGTTTCATAAAGAGTAAGAACCAAACTCCACTAAGACCACACATAAATTTGGTGACAAATCCAAAACTTGTCTTAACTACAAGAAAAGAAGAAATCTTTTGTTTTCCTTAAAGATTGTGTTAAATGCAAGAGATATTATTCAGAAGAGACAAGAGTGGGAAGTTGCGTGCGTGGAGCTTAGATGGCAACTAAGTAAAAACGGGATAACAGAAGTTTTCTACTGCAATGCGTCTGAAAGAACTCAGATATATAATAAATAAACACATTGATGAATGAGCTAACTTTTGAATTAACTCCAAGATCAAATGCTTCAAAACTCAAGTCATCAACACATAAGGTTTTACTAGCTCAAAAAAGTTTCCAAAATCCATAAAGGAGAACTACAAAGGAAGAAGAAACAAAAAAGAAAAGATGTGGCTGCTGGCTTAAGTCATCTTGTTCACTTTTTCCTGAAAGAGCAACCTTCAGTGAGCCTAGCCTTTCCTCCTGTGGGTTGGCACAGCACAGTCTGGCAGTTTCCACACACCACAACCGTCTGCGAGTGGCTGAACACCGTCGTACTGCAAAAACACACAACCCACGATTCATCATAAAATTACAGAGCACAGATTCAAAACAAAGAGTTAAAGATTTTTTTCTCAAAGCTTACATGTTAAAGCAGCCTTGGCACTTCACATCCTACATCAAACGAAATAACATTAAAAAAGAAGAAGTTTAGTATCGATTAAACCAATGAAAAGCAAACTCAAAATCATAACGGTTCTAAACATCAAAACGCTACAAAGGGTGATGATAAACAGCAAAAAGGTTACAACTTTGAAGGAAAGAAAGAAATACCATGAAAAAAGAGTTCGGGGACTGAACAAGACGCTTGAGCTTGTGCTTCCTCTTCTCAAGCTCAGCTGGTGGGTTCAGCAGATCAATATCGTTTTGAAGAACCTGAGACAGTTATTCAAAGTTACAGCTTTTTCTTCGAATAATGAAACCCTAATTCACCAAATCTCTCAAAACCAAAGAATTGCATTCAGACAAGACAAGACATGACTGAACAAGAAAGAACATAGAAATCGAAGAGATTGAAGCTCGAGAACTAACCATCTTCGTTAGCTGCTCGTAATTGATGACAAGCCTTAGAGAAAGTCGAATCAGCCGACAAAAATGCCCGTTTAAAAGTTGTAAGTAAACCCTAGTTAGAGCAAACAACAACGGCCTTATAAACAACAACACACTAAACTTTAACCAGAAACCGACCTACACTATCAATTGAACAATAGTAATATTGGACTGAAATATATTAGTTACGGCCCATTATACTTGATCTACATGGCCATGTATAACCAGGTGATTATGTATTGTTTTCCTCACTGGCTACCAATTGAACAGAAAGTGCCAAAAGATAGACCAAGGAAGTAGATATTATCATGTTTTAATTAAATGTGGCAATATGTAACCAGGTGATTATGTATTGTATCCTCACATCAATTTTTTCTTGGACCCGCTTGCCTTAGGAGAACAAATAATGTATTTAGTGTTTTGTAAAACTGCAGACACATTTATCAAATTTTTCTTTCACAAGAAGAGGTATGTGTATTCTTATTTCTTAATAAGATAAATCTACAACCATTCTCCAAGTAAACAAACACATTAGGTTCTGTGGTTGCAGTGATTACAATTTCATAACACAAGTGAAGAACATAGATGGTTAAAAAGGTTCTTGTATGATAATACCCTCAGCTATGTGTTCATTTATCCACCGTGCAATGTCGAGATGAAAACAATAACATCTTTTTCTTCGATCGTTGTCTCAAGCTGACCGCTTAGCTCCCAATCACAGTCATTCACTAATACAAGCACACCAGGTCTCCTGCAATTAATAAACATTTATTAACCTTAAAGACTTGAGCTGATGAAAGAAGAAGAGAAGCAGAGAGACATACACAGTATCTCCCTTGATGAACATCTCAGGCCTCTCTTTGATCACATTTGTGCGAACCCACGAAAGCAAGTCCTTCATTGTTAACTAATTTTAAGACAAAACAGTTAAGCTTTTAGATAAATCATAATAATATGATAAAGATTGAAACTTTTTTTTACCTCTTCTGCTCCATGGGGCAAATCGACGTTTACTTTATGGATCTTTTCAGAATCACAGAGCAGCTCTAAACCACCACTATTGATCAAATCAGAGTTTTAATCACTGAACAAGAACTAAACACATATAGATTCAATCGTTTCACACATCTAATCTAAGAAGCAAAAATATACGATAGCTGAGAATTTCGAAAGTAAATTGAAAGAGAAAAGGATAAACTCACCCGAATTCAAGTGTTAATTGCATCCTCGTCGATGATCTCAAAGTAACAAACCCTAGCTCTTTCTAGGGTTTTCGTCTCTACTTGCAGCAACCAAGAGTAGACGATGAATCAATGTCAAAAAATCTCCGAAACGACAACGTTTTGTAAGACATGTTGGGCTCTATAAGTGGGCCTCAAATATATAACGCACTAGATAAGGCCTATTACTTATCCCGATAAAATAATCCTGTGCGACGCACACGTTAAAGATGACTCATTGCAACTTAACCGTTGATTTAACAAACTGTGCATATCGACGGACAAGATTGGGTCCTAGTCTCCAGCAACCAAGAACACTAGAAGAGAAAAAAACAAAAAAAATTGAGAGATTTTTAACGAGAATGGGATGATCTTTGTTTTCGAATCTCCTCTGTGAAATTGAGATTCAATTCGTTTCCAAGCAAAACCCTTTAACTTTTTTCTTGCCTCTGAAGCTCCATGGAAGCGTATAAGCAATGGGTTTGGAGGAACAGAGAGTATGTGCATTCCTTAGGATCTCTTGCCAACGTAAGATCCATCTCTCTAATGTTTAGACTTTTTTTGAAATTTTATTTGCTTGTGGAGTAGTGTTTTAGATATACAGTGCAATTTGAGATCGAAGTGTTTCTCTATTTAGTTACAAAAGCTTGATACTTGAATTAGTTTTAGTAGATTTGATTCGATTGTGACAATCTTAATCGCTTGTTCTCAGTGTATTGAGTGTTGATTATGGCAGGGGTTGACATGGCTGCTTCCTGAGAAGTTTTCTGCTTCAGAGATTGGACCCGAAGCAGGTTTTTTTGTGATTCTTTTGGTAACCTTTTTGTTTCTCAAGTTGCATGCTTTACTTGTACCTCTCACTTGTTTAGTGTCTTTTAAGTCTTTGATAGATTCATCAGTAGAACCTTCAAAAAAAGAATGTTTTTTTTTTTCTTTTGTGTATCTTTCTGCTTTTGAGAATGAGTAAGTGTGATTAGTTTTTGGGTAATCTTCTCTGCTGTTACGTCTTCCCATCTCTGAAACTCTCAAATGTTACTCTCTTTACCTCTGTCTCGCTCCTTTAAGTATCTTCTAGGAAAGTAACTTGTTCTATTAATACATGTACTCGTTTTCTCGCTTCTCAAATCACTTGTACCTCACTTGTTTAGTGGCTTAAGTCTTTGATAACTTTAAAAGAGTTTGGGTAATCTTGTCTGCAGTTACTGCTTTTCTAGGCATATTCACAACCATCAACGAACACATCATTGAAACTGTTCCAACCACTCGTGCTCATGTTGGACCTTCTGGGACTGATTCATCCCTGTCTTATCCGCTACTCATCTCCATCCTTAAGGACTTGGAAACAGTTGTGGAAGTAGCTGCTGAACACTTTTATGGAGACAAAAAATGGAACTTCATTATTGCAACTGAAGCTATGAAGTAAGTTTTGTTTTCTTCTTATTCACTTGGATGTGTGTATCAGTGTATACAAACATTTGAACATACTTAGTTGGCATATTGATATTGGAATGTGAATTTTTCAGGGCTCTTGTTAGGTTAGCCTTGTTTCGTAATACTGGATATAAGATGCTTCTTCATGGAGGGGAAACACCTAATGATGACAAAGATCCTAACCAGCCCGATCTGCAAAACAGAGCTGGTACTTTGGATAGGAATCGTTTTGGAAACCAAAATCAGTATAATCCATGGAACTTGGAAGGACGGGCTATGTCAGCTTTAAGTTCATTTGGTCAGAATGCAAGAACGAGAACAACAACATCTCCTACCTCAGGTTGGTCTCGAAGGATTCAACACCAGCAAGCAGTTATAGAGCCTGTAGTGATCAAAGAGAAGCGAACAACTTTTTCTGAGCTACTATCTGAGAAGGGTGTTAAAGGAGCGTTGTTTGTAATGGGTGAGGTTCTTTACATAACAAGACCTCTCATCTACGTTCTCTTCATCAGAAGATATGGAGTCCGGTCTTGGATTCCTTGGGCTATATCACTTTCTGTGGACGCATTAGGAATGGGGATTCTTTCAAATCTAAAGCTGTGGGGAGAGAAGAGCAAGCAAATCAATTTCTCTCAACCTGAAAGGGACGAGGTTGGATATGTCTTTATCTTGAACCTGCAGTTACATTATCTGTCCAACCGGTTTAACTTAAATTCCTTGTTTTGATGGTCAGCTTAGGAGAAGGAAGCTACTATGGGCGTTGTACCTCATGAGAGATCCATTCTTCACCAAGTACACAAAGTGAGTGGTTGAAGTTAATATGCATTTCTGTCCTGTTCTGCTTCAGTTAAAAGTTTCAGTCATAAACCGTTATGCTTGTCTGGTGATTTTCAGGCAGAAGCTGGAAAGCTCTCAGAAGAAGGTGGAACCTGTTCCATTGATCGGCTTCCTCACAGGTTTACTTTAAAGATTTCATTACATTCACAAAGATATCGTTGATCATTGACATCAATTCATTTGCTGACTCTCTTGCATTTTCTCTTTTGATCTCCTCAGAGAAAATTGTGGAGCTTTTGGTGGGAGCTCAGTCACGTTACACTTACATATCGGGATCTTGAGTTTAACACACGGCTGCAACAGAACAGTATCGCCATTGTGGGAGTGTCTTGTTCAGTCTTCAAACGTTCGTGCAGAGATTCGTAGGGAATGTTACAACAGGCTTTGTAAGAAGTTGCGTTTATTGCAATTAGGAGATACAATCACACGAAGATGTAGTTTGATGATGAGGTGTTTGTGTCTGAACAGTGCAACCCTTTCAAATAAATGAAACAAAACATCATCAGTGCAAGTGGAACATGAACCTTTCGATTCACTTGTGTAAATCAAATTGGTTTATGCTGACGTGATCCTATGCTTATCGATGGGTAGGCAAAGTGATCTATTAAGAATATACAACCCTTATATTTATTTATATAAATATATTAAAGTATCTTATATAATTTTTTTTTGTGGAAGTATCTTATATAATTATAACTAAATAATTGATAAACTAAATAAATTGATAAAACATTCTATATTATTTCTATAATTATACAATTAGTTATCATACATCATTATTTTAATATTATTTATTTATTTATTTATTTATTTTTATTTTTTTTTGATAATCCAGTATCCGATCACTAAGCGTGATCGACTAGCCCATCAGGCCTAAGCCTACGTCATTACAGGAATTTTTAAGCCTCCACTTAAGGATCCCTGGTTACGCTAATGGTCTGGAGCGCTTGGGGGCCGCATGTGAATACCCCAGTGGCCCGAATAAATGTTTGCAGCCGACGGGGATCGAA
Source organism: Moricandia arvensis (assembly GCA_905132765.1). Taxonomy (NCBI): domain Eukaryota; kingdom Viridiplantae; phylum Streptophyta; class Magnoliopsida; order Brassicales; family Brassicaceae; genus Moricandia; species Moricandia arvensis. The sequence goes on along the minus strand of CAJHQP010002317.1, from coordinate 37,175 downwards.
GCCAGAGTATTGGGACCAAAGACTCTAATATTATTTATGTTGTTTGGTAATTTGTATTAGTTAGCTCTTTAGATCTAATTAGGATAAATAATTAATAAGTCATCAACTAATAAATTAGTGTGAGACATATAAAATAATATCTGTAGTTGTTGGATCACTAAGCCCAAAAAGGAGAAATTACTAATAAGTGGTGTGATCCAATAAAATATTTAAGGTCCATTATTTTGCAGGTCCGAGCTATATTTAATAGCACCAACAAGCTTAGCGTGTTATCTTTCGACACACATATCAAGTCAATCATAAAAATTAGTTATAGATTTTGACACACGTTATTATACTGGTATGTCGGTCGAATATATTCAAGGGTTTATTTGCCAAATAACCAAAAAAATAAGGGAAATTAGATTTTGGGAAGAAAATAGAGAGAGATAGGAAGAAAAAGTAAGAGAGAGGAGGGGATTTTGGGTATTGGGTGAATTTTGATTTTTTTTGGTGTTAGTGAGTGCAATTTCTGATTTACTATTTTGAAAATTCCAGATAGTAACTATTTTTATACTCTAAAATTCTCAAGAGAATTCATCTAATATTTTGAACAAAAAAAAATTAAGCTAATATTTTAATAATATATGTTCAGCATGAAAATATTTTATTTCAAAGAGTGATTTAGTGAACTACCCATATTTGAAGTTCAAATTAGCAAAATACCATTGATTGGACATGAGGGACACTGACACAACCATTTGGCAAGAAAATGCCGAGAATGCCCTTTCTCTTTCCTCTCATTAACACGAAGCGTAAAAACATTTGTTAACATATAACACTTCTGTTAACGTCTACAATATTTGTTAACAGCCAACACATTTATTTCCGCGAAGCGTAAAAATAATTGTTAACAGTTAACACTTCTGTTAACGTCTACAATATTTGTTAACAGCGAACACATTTATTAACGCGAAGCGTAAAAATAATTGTTAACAACTAACACTTCTGTTAACGTCTACAATATTTGTTAACCGCTAACACGACGTCGAATCTAAAACCCAGAAAATTGATATCATCATAAAATTGAGGATTCAAATTCACTTATGAAAAAAATAATGAAATTTAAAATTTAATTGTATATAGAATGATAGAGATTTGTAAAATAATTAGGGATTGGAGAGAAAAAAAAAGGTGAAAAATTTGAGAATTCAAAGACACTTATGAAAAAATAATGAAATTTAAAATTTAATTGTATATAGAACGAGAGATTTGTAAAATAATTAAGGATTGAAGAGAAAAAAAAAAGGGGAAGTCAAAGAGAGGAGAGAGAGTGTGGAGAAGAACAAAATGGTCCAAAGGAAAGTGATTGTCACATTATGGGCAAATTTCTAATTATAGGTGCCAAATAGGGCACTTTATGCAAATAACACTATTTCAAATACCAAGCTTTTTAAAGTTTGACCGAGATGGAAAATATTCAAATAGCCTTTTCCAATAGTGGTTAACCGTTGAAAAAATAATGTACTTCCGATTAGAGATATGAGTTCTTTTTATTACAGTCCATACCGGGTCCATGTGCAATCATAATCCTTACACAAATGATCTGCTGCAATATAAACATCTGTTCGCTAATTTGAGCTTAAACTAAACACTAGTGAGCAAATTAAACATTAATAACAATTAGAGGGAATAATTAATTATTTTAACCAAAATATCAAAAAAAGAAAGAAACAAATAACATTCGACCACAAAAGCGTGTACCAATCTCTCCCGCTCTCTCCTCTGTGTTCTTACAAAGCACCGAGTATGTCGGATCCTGATTTGTCTCTTCCTCTCATCACATCCGATCAACCAGAGGTCTTCATCTCTATCGATGACAACGGAGAAGACTCAGTACTCGATAATCAAGTTCACCATCCTCGTGGTTTCGAATTTAACCATCTTAATCCGGTTAACCCTTTCGGGTTTCTCAGCGAGGTTAAGCCTCCGGTTCTCGGTTCCACGACTGTAGATCCATTTAGAAACGATACTCCTGGAGTTTGCGGACTCTACGAAGTGGTTAAGATCGTGATTTGCCTCCCGGTTGCTTTGGTTCGGCTTGTCCTGTTTGGTGTTAGCTTAGCTGTTGGTTACTTGGCAACGAAGCTAGCTCTTGCTGGGTGGAGAGACAGACACAACCCTATGCCTCAATGGAGATGTAGAATCATGTGGGTTACTCGGTTCTGTACCAGATGTATCCTCTTCTCTTTTGGGTAAGTCCCTACAAGTCTTTTTTTGAATACTTGAAGTTTTAGGTATTTCCAAACCCGAAACCAAATCATATAATATTAGTTTCATCCTAGCAGTGACCAGCTCAGTGACCGAGCCCTTTTCGGGGAGCTATTAAAAAAAAGCTAACTTTACTTTGCGTTCGTGTTTCAGAGGTGTTAGAGAGTTTTGTGTCATGGTGTTGTAATAAGCTATAGACGTTTCAGTGTGTTGAGTGATCTTTCCTTGCTTCTGCAGTTATCAGTGGATACGACGGAAAGGGAAACCTGCTAGGAGGGAGATTGCTCCGATCGTTGTATCAAACCATGTTTCTTATATTGAACCAATTTTCTATTTCTATGAGCTTTCACCGACCATTGTTGCGTCGGAGTCACATGATTCACTTCCTTTTGTTGGAACTATTATCAGGGCTATGCAGGTAGGCAGCTAACACTTTTCTACAAGTGTTTCTTTAAGCAAAGTACTGCAAAATATCTTGGTTTATACTAAAGATTCTGTTTTTAATTTCAATTTCTAGGTGATATATGTTAATAGATTCTCACAGGCATCAAGGAAGGACGCCGTGTATGAAATAAAGGTATAGAGTTTCTGTGGCATGTTATTGATGATAACTATAGTATGGTTTTAAAAAAAGAAACTCTATCAAAGAGATTGTTTCATACACATCCCTTTTCATGGCTTTTTTAACATTTGTGGTTTGAAAGGATTCAAAATGTTTTTGTCTTGTATTTGATACGCAATGTGCTTTCAAGGACTGTAAATACAGAGAAAAGCTTCCTGCGATAGGTTTCCTCGTCTGCTGCTATTCCCGGAAGGAACCACGACCAATGGGAAAGCTATTATTTCCTTCCAACTCGGCGCTTTCATACCAGGTTACCCCATTCAACCTGTTGTGGTCCGATATCCCCATGTACATTTTGATCAATCTTGGTGAGACTCTTTCGTGTCTGTATCTTGTTTTACACACTTTCTACTTACTGATGTTTATGAAACTTTCAGGGGAAACATCTCTTTGTTGATGCTCATGTTCAGAATGTTCACCCAGTTTCACAATTTCATGGAGGTAGGCAGTGTTCATATGGTGTAAAAGCTTAGTTATTTGATTATACCCTTTTTTTTTGTTTGAACTTATACTTATTTGGATAATTTCAAACAGGTGGAGTACCTTCCAGTAGTTTATCCCAGTGAGAATCAAAAACAAAATGCTGTGCGTCTCTCGCAGAAGGTGTGTGTGTTCGGTGGAGATATGAGATTATTTTCTGCATTTTTTGTTCTTTTTTTATGGTGAAATATAATAGTCCTCATGGTATACTTATGAATACAGACTAGTCAGGCAATTGCAACATCTTTGAATGTCGTCCAAACATCTCATTCTTATGGGGACTTGATGCTACTCAACAAAGCATCTGAGTTAAAGCTGGTATGTGTGTTTTTCTTCTCTTGAATAGCTTCATATGTCTTTATTTATATGCCCCGTAGTTGAGCCACAAGTCATGTAAAGCTTGAAAATAACTCCAAGTCAGAAAGTAATTCTTCTTTTAGTCATTTATTTCTTCTTTAATGTTCTGTTGCAGGAAAATCCTTCAAATTACATGGTTGAAATGGCGAAGGTTGAGTCGGTAAGTTTATTCTCTAGTGCTACAAGTTTGATGCTTCACATTTACATCAAGGAGTCACATATCTTTGATTGTGTTATTTTTCGAGTACACATATCCATTGATAAATATATAGAACCTCAATATTTTGATAATGTCTTGTATACATGCTCCATAAAGGAAAAAAAGTGTTTCACTATATATGTTGCATGTTTTTGTCTCCCTGGTGATTGTATTGCCTTGTCTTTGTTCCTTCCAGTTATTCCGTGTAAGCAACTCAGAAGCAGTGCGGTATTTGGAGACATTTTCTTCCATGAATCCGGATTCAAGGTAATAACCTTTGTCCTCTAAGTAACTATAAAAAATGAAGATATCACTTTAGTTCTCGAAAGATCATATTTCCCTACTAACCTCAAGAAGTTTTATCTTTTTTTGCAGTGGACGTGTCACGCTACATGACTTTCTTCGGGTTCTCAAACTGGAGCTTTGCAGTCTTTCTAAAGAGGTAAGTTATGATCATTGCCTTCTTTCTGAAGCTTTGTCTTTCTGCCTCGGGAAAGTTACTTACACAAGCATACTGCTGTAGATATTCGAATTCATTGATGTGGAGAAGGCTGGATCAATCACTTTCAGACAGGTAAGTTTAGAGATCCGCTTCAACATAATGTTTTATATGACTCTATGTAGAAGTTATTTGTATATAATCCGTTTGTTCTCATCTTTCTTCTTTTGCTGATTGCTCTGCAGTTCTTGTTTGCATCGGCTCATGTATCAACACAGCCACTTTTTCAGCAAACATGCGAGCTATCCTTTTCACATTGTGACGCAGATGGAGATGGCTATATCTCCATTCAAGAAGTATATTCAATTCTCCACCTCATTATCATATCTGCTTTTGAGTTCTTATGACTTACTTCTTCTTTTCTTTATCTTTGGCTCAGCTTGGAGACTCGCTGAAACCTACAATCCCAAACTTGAACAAGGACGAGGTAAGTGTAAATAGATTCATTCATCCATAAAGATGTATTATAAGCTAAACGTTTGAGTTTAACTCATGTTTCAGATTCAAGGGATGTACATGTTCCTCGATGACGACAAAGATCAAAGAATCAGCAAGAATGACTTCTTGTCCTGCTTAAGAAGAAACCCTCTGCTCATAGCTATCTTTGCGCCGATCTTGGCTCCCACATAAAACAGACAGACAAGACTATGACTTTGTCTTGTCATTGTTGTATCGTTATATACCTTTTGTTTCTTCTGATATAGTAGAAAAAGGTAAAGGGGCTGCTAAGTTTTAGGCCTATGCCCCTCCTACATCGATCCATCATACATACAATGAGCTTTGGACTATAACTGCGTGCCGTTCTTTACCCCAAAAAAGGCTATGGTGTTTGCTCCTCAAGTATTTGTTATCTTCTTTGGGGTTATACATGTATTATTCGAATTAGATTGTATCAGTATGGTTATTATATATTCCATCAGTTTCAATATATAATGTTTTGTCTTAGTGTATAAAGATCAAAAAAAATACTTTCTTGTAAAAAACATTTTTAAAATTACTAAACCAATTATATAAAAAAAAAATAATTGGTTAAATTTTTTTTAGTAAAGTAAAAGCTAATTGTAAAACTACAAAACATTTTATATTTTGAAACAATATGAATTTTTCAAAACATGGAATAGTTTGAAACGGATGAAGTATTGTTTTATCCTAAGTTATGATTAGTCATTATTTAATTTTTTTAACATCTGAAATCCGATTAATTATACTCATTAGTCATTGCATAGTGTTAAAAATATAAAAAGCTCAGGTGGGCGAAGCTGACGCAAGCATGGTGTATTACTTTACCAAAGAATAAACGAATTAAAAAAAGACAATTAGAATCAGAAGATGGAACGACAACCGTTAGATGAAACAGATAGAGAGGTTCACAGCACGCTTTGTGGTCCCCTCCACAGATGATGTTAATCACCATACCCCATGTGCTCGACATGTGTCGGTCTCAACTGGGAAGTGCGAACCCTCTCCCCAATGGCCAATTAGCTTATTTTTATTAACCCTCTTTATCCGACAATTAAATCTTAAATCACTCTAATCCACTTTACATTAAATAATCAAAAAATGGTGTCACAAAAAGGTCCTACTTGGCTAATAAATCATTTATTTTTATTTTAGGATTTGCTTGATGAGTGTGGTATATATTGTCAAAATGGATAGAGAGATATACATGTGCAAATGCATTGAGCCTATTGATAGATAAGTTACCCAAATCATGCGTTTACAGAAAGTCAAGAAACTAATATGATTTCTTAATACTGCAATTTGTTTTTGTTTGGTGGATAGAAAAAAACTAATAATGATTTGCTTAATTCCCAACTTGGATTTGTTTGGTGGATAGAAAAAAACTAATAATGATTTGCTTAATTCGCAACTTGGATTTGTTTGGTAAATGAAAAGTTTTATCCATAGTTACTATTGGGGGATGGGGGAGGAACTGATATAATATTAAGTTCACTAGAGAGAAAATCTTTTGCAAACGAGAAAAGAGTATGTGAGGTAGTTTCAAAACATTGATCGATCTGGTGTTTCTTGAATTCTCTGATATTCAATAAAAATATTGTTATTATGAAACTCGAAAACTATATATCAATGAAACACGGTGAAGTTGCACAAAAAAAAAGGAAAAAAAAAGAAATTTATGATGTTTTTTTTTGCTAACTTGGATGGTCTAGTTTTTAAGTCCGGGATTAGCCGGCACTAATACGACATGGCGTAAAGATCTTATAAGTTCTGAACATGAGCGAAAGAGAAAAGCTCAAATTCAAAAACATATGAGTTTCACGTGAGACTTAAGTGATTTCTTACAAAGTGAGAGGAAAGACTCGTTATGTGATTTATTTCCTGACCAAAGATCAGACAATTGATAAGATGATTTTTTTCGTCATTAAGCTTTCTAAAACCATGATTAAAGGGGGTCCTTAAAGGGTTTTTTAAGGCGTGTGGCTCATAAACAGTGTAAGAATCGATTACAAAAACTACTAAATAAGAACCGGTTTTTATGGGTTTCTTACACTGTTCACGGGTTCCACTGACACGTGACGGTTCGCGATTGGTTCATTTGAAAAAAAAAAACAAAATCAAAAAGTTAAAAAACTCCTTGGATTTTTGGGATAATTATGCCGTAACTACTCATACCAGGTATTCCTTGTACCTAGTAGCGTGGTTACCCTAACTAGTTGCATGAGTCCCTATGTAAAATTAATGATTTTAGAGCATGTTTATTGGGATCCCTTAGCCAAGGAACCCTTAACAAAATAATAATTAAAAATTTGCGGGTTCCATAAATTTTTAAGAGACTGTCCCTTAAGTCCATTAATTAAGGGACGTCTCTTGCACTGTTTCGCGAGCCCCACTGACACGTGACGGCCCGCGATTGGTTATCTTTTTTTTTTTTTTGAAAATCAGCAAAAAAAAAAATGGGTCCCACTTAATTTTTAAGGGACTCTAGAGTCCCTTGGGATAAACATGCTCTTAGTTTGAATTGTGTTTCTACAAGCATGTATAATTTAAAGAAAAATACCCTAAGATAACACTAAAAAAATTTTTGTCATAAAAATAACATTTAAGGAAAAAAATGATCAAAATAACCTTTATTAAAGGGTTAACAAAATGACAAATATACATTTATACCCCCTGGGTTAACTAATCTAGATTTAGGGTGTAGAATTATGGGGTAAAGTTTTGGGGGTGAGATAACAAAATGACCAATATACATTTATACCCCTTGGGTTAACTAATCTAGATTTAGGGTTTAGAGTTATAGGATGAGGGTTTGAAGGTGAAGTTTAAAATTGAAAAAATTAAAATAAAAATTAATTTTCTAAAAAGGAAAAAGGCTAATTTGGTCATTTTTGTTCTTGAATGTTATTTTTTTGACAAAAACTTCAAAAAACCTTATTTGAGAGATTTAATTTAAATATAGAATTATAATATCACACAAAAAAACTAATCAAACATATATTTTTAGAAACCGCAAAGACTCTATGCCCATATTTAAGTCAGACAATTTACATCTAACATACTTAGAACATTCGCAGTGGAAGTCTCTCGACAAAAATTTCTCGCAAAAATAAAAATATTAGTTGTGGTGAGAGGATTTGTCAATAGACTATGATGCTCTTATATTTTCACATAACGTAGATCTAAATTACTTTAGAGATTCATCATGATCGAGTCACTAATTAACTTTTGGACAACCTAAATTACCTTAAAGATTCATCAAGATCGAGTCATGACTAATTAACGTGTGGACAACCTTTTGTAGTCCAAATTGTCCAGATCAAAAAATGAATATTCATCCTCATAAGATCCATGGATAACCTAAGGTTTGTTTGAAAGATCTATATACATAAATTCAAAAAACAAAATGGTATTATACGAATATCCAGTTAAGTTTCTCCACGGAATCACCAGTAGTGTTTTTTTTTGTAATCACCAACCTAGATATCTAATATGTGAACAGCTATTGAATGAAAAACATATGGGACTTTCACTGAACCTGATAAAAAAGAAACCAAACTGAAATCACAAGATTGTTAGACACAGTAGCAAATGAATGGAGTAAGTTTCTTGACAAGATAGGAATCTGTCCTATTTTTCTAAGAGAGCCTAAAGATTATCATAATTTCAACACCTAACTAGGTAAATAGTTACATAAAAAGAAAGTGAATATAAAGGAACCAGAAATAGATTTAACCTAAAAGAGGAAGTAAAGAGTTTTTTTTTCTTTTGTCGACAAGTAAAGAGGTTTAAAGAGGTAAGAAAAGTAGTTGTAGCCTAGGACCATAATAGAGTATTGGTAATTGGCTATATTGTATTATTTGGTGGGTCCTTGTTCAGGACCAAAGTGTGGAGCACGACTTATCTTTCAAGTTAATAAAATAACGAATATATTTTTGTCTCGGGAGATTTCGACTGGAGCATGAGAAAAAGTAGGAGATGTGTTTTCGCATTATCATTGGCTAGCCTATGTACGTGACTGTACGGACGACATTGATGTATTTCTAATATTCTACGCTCTATTTTCTTCATCTTCTTAAATGTTTCAGTAATCTGAATTAGTTTGAAAGAAAAAAAGTGTAACCATGAACTCCAAACACGTGTTTAAACTACTGCTAACACCAAAATACATAGATATAGAGTCATACAATGAACACAAGAATATATATCCAAGAAATATATTCAGAGTCGGTAGTATTTAATAAATATTAGTTGGTTAATTTAGCAAAAAATAATAATATTAGTTGGTTAACATCTTAAGTCACAGCGAACAAGATGCTCGTTTTCTTAAAATAATTATTCTGCGTGGTCTTATTATACATATGTATATATAATAAATAAAGAGAAGTACTCTAAAATAAATTTTAAAAAGTTTTTGTTCATAAAATAACATAAAAGAAAAATGATCAAAATAAACTTTATTAAATGATGTAAATATACATTTATACATTTTCAGTTAACTAATTTTGACTTAAAATTTAGAGTTATGAAGTGATATTTTGAAGTTGTGGTTTAAAATTAAAAAAAAATATTAAAATTTTCAAAATAAAAAAATTATTTTAATCATTTTAAAATTTATTTTGTAATAAAAATTTCAAAAAAATCTATTTAAGAGATTTATCTTACATAAATCATTAGATTTCGACTAACCATTTGCTCTCCCGAAAAAGGATATTTTTTTGGTGCCACTAGCTAGACAAGACGTTCAATGAGCTGAATCATTATTGGTTTTGCAAGTTACGTTTTCGTTTATGACTGCAGACAAATTATATTAGGAGGTACAAAACTTTGCAAATGCATTTGAATTAGACACATCGCTACACGTCGTTGTTACCTCATTGTCTTTGTAGTATTTGACTGGTGATATGTTAGGCAATGGTGGAAATCGTATTTTGTAATGCGATATTGTGGATAAATACCAAACATGTCAAACTACAGAATTGCCTAAAAGTAGAGCTGTAAAATTATCTTCTTTTATAACCTAAAAGTCTAAAACACATAACTCACAAAACTATTGGAAAATAAAATAAACGTGTTTGACATTAGAATACTAGCTTTCTATCAAAACATTAAAAAATAAAGCAAACTTGGGTTTAATTAATATACTACATATGGTCTATGGACTAAGTGCTTAAGAGCATCGTAAGTCTTTTCATGAGTTTATCATCAACTATATAAAATAAAAATAGAAAATTTGAAATAATCGTTTGAGAGGTTAAAAGGTTATTGGTTCGAGTGTACCTGTAGAAATTTTACTGTAGTATTTAATTTGTAGAATTTTTTTGATGTAGATTTAACTAACTTAACTGTAAAAGTTAAATGAAAAAAATATAAAAAAATATTCCTACTGCAATCTTACAACATATTTTTGTTTTAGAAAATAAGACTTTTACAACTTTTTTTTTTTACTTTAGCTTTAAAAACTATTTAAAACATGATTGATTATTTATATGGTTGTAGGTATAAATTAAAGCTAAAACCTCTACTTCCAAACCAATTGGTGCAATCACCCATCATTTAAGAATTTTTTTTGATAGTTATCAGATTATTGATGATTTATATTAAATATGGTGAGAGAAATTCAATAAATTTTACCGGTGATATTAGATTTAGTTATTCGATATCTTTATTTTCAGATTAATTACATGTAGGGCATATAAGTACGAGAGAATCTTTGTGTCCACACTTAAATCAAAAAATATTTTCCTTATAATTTTATTATACTATTTTACATTTATGAAGAGAAAAAGATGGGTATGTAAATATTTCCACATATATCAAACTATGCTATTTTAAGTTTTTTTTTTTAATTTGGGGTATCCCAGATCGAGGCCCCAGACTAATTCCTAAAGAGAGGTGCAACTCACAGATGGATCTTCTTTCCGGATATTCAAATAGGCTGAATCATTAGCCAATATCCGCGTGACCACAATCAGGATAATTTGAGTAGCAACAAATTCGAACTTAGGTACCTTATGAATCTTTGAAACGCCATATACCACCTAACCAGTGACTCGTGATTTGCTATTTTAAGTATTGCTTAAGGCTTTTCTCCAAAATAAGTAAAGGATGAGGTTTCAAGCGACCATCATATTTTCGACACATTTTATTATTTGTTCTTCACTTAGCTATGATTTTAATATTTATTTAATACTCTTCAAAGAAAGAAAAATAAACGAAAATAATTGTTCCACACCATTACCATAAATACAACGAGAAGAGGATTTTTTTTTAAGGAGAGAGCAGGGAGAGAGAAGAGAGGAGTGAGTGTGTGTGTTGTCACTTGTTTCTTTTATTTACACACAAATAGATGTAACGAGGAAAGCTATTACTTCTTTTGTTACATCCATAAACAGATCTTTCTTTTCGCAGAGAATCAAATTTGATCATCTTTTTTCTCACAGCTCCTCCATTAATACTCCTATAAAGTCTCCCTTTATCTCTCTATTTATACACAACCGTGCTTCTCATTTTCTACTTCTATTAATCTTCGTGATTAGGTTTTATATTTATCAACCCTATTGACCACCGGTTAGATCTCTTCGTCTTGATTGTTCTTTACCTTTTGCTTTGTAGTCTTGGACTAGTCTGATGGATCTGCTTTCATTTTGTTCGACTTGATGTTTTGTTTTGGCTAAATCTCATTTCAATTAACCCCAATTTTTTTTTTAAAAAAGGATTAAAAGGTTACATCTAACATTCGTTTTTAAGCACAAACTTATAGATCAGCTATATAAGTTTGTACTTCATATTGATTTTATTTTTGGGTACTTATTAATCTTCTTCATCTCTCGTTGACTTCATCAGTCTCCTCTCACCAAAAATATATCAACAATCAAATCCCAGGAAAAAAAATCTTATTTTTATCACAAAAAAGTAAAAGGGTTGGTTATGTGTTTGACTAGTCTTGTTATAGAAGTAGTTGCACCATTGATCTCATGTTTTCTGCAATAAATCCAAAAAAGATTGTATAAATATGTTTTTTTTTTCTGTGAAAGGGATATTAAACAAGGAGAAAGAGATGGTGAGGGGAAAAACTCAGATGAAGCGAATAGAGAATGCGACAAGCAGACAAGTTACTTTCTCTAAGAGAAGGAATGGTTTGTTGAAGAAAGCCTTTGAGCTCTCAGTGCTTTGTGATGCTGAAGTTTCTCTGATCATCTTCTCTCCTAAGGGGAAACTTTATGAGTTCGCCAGCTCCAAGTACGTTCTCTTTTTATTTATATATAAATCATCTATAGAGAAAGAGAGAGAGATGAAGTTTTATTTATATCCCTTGGGTTTATATATGAATCTGTTGGCTGTTTTTGGAATCACATGTCTCTTTGACGTTTGCTTTAGAGGGAGGGTTAAATGAGTTTCTTGGTTTCTACAATTTTAGGGCTATTACTAAAGTAAACCAAGTACATCATCTTATTTGTTTCTTTTTAATTAGTAGTAGTACATCATCTTGATTGTTTCTATTTAATTAGTACATCAATTTGTTAAATCTTCTGAGATATGTCTCTCTCATATTTGATTTCTGAATTATGATGAAAGTTAAAATGCCAAAGAACTCTCTGACAAGTATTTTGCACTTGTTATATATATATATATGATCATCTTAGATCTTACTAGAGATCTAGAAATGCACAATACAACTCCTTGAGTTTTGTATTAAACTGTTTCTTGGGTTCATAACAAAAATCATAATTTTGTTGCAATTAGCTTTCTTTTGGTTTGAGATGATACACAATCTGGTTAATTGTTATTGTCATAGTTAGGAGCTTGTTTTATCAATCTTGGTAGATAAGTCAGGCATGTTTTATTTCATGCATATTCCTTATATAGTGCATTTAAATTGCATGTTTTGTTCTACTGTTTCTCTACCTATTTTTTTTTGCATTGAAACTCAAGCCAGAATCTAAATGTAGATTGTTTTGAGAATGAGAAAGAAGTTGTCTTGTAGTGTTAGGTAGAAGAGAAACCAAAGTTACTTTTTATGAATCATTGCATCTGTAAATAGAAAAAGCCAGCTTTTGATCAGATGTTTCAGAAGATTTGTCCATTTGGGAAAGTAATTCTTTCTATCAACAAACCTAATTTAAAGTAAAGAGATTCACATATACTTGATTGTCCAAAATGTTGGGAAAAAATCAAATAATAAACGACTTTCCAAAGTATGTCTTTAAGACTTGTGATTACATCAACAAAGAAAGATTTTTATGTTCTTATATTATTATTTTTTAGTTCGAGAAAAAATGGGTTGGTTTCTTACAATGTGCTAACTTAATCTCCGATGAGTTATTTTCAATGCTTTTTAACAGTATGCAAGATACAGTAGATCGTTATCTGACGCATACGAAGGATCGAGTCAGCAGCAAACCAGTTTCTGAAGAAAATATGCAGGTTAATTATGATCTTGCATACCCATCTTTTATATCAACTCTAGTACAAAATTAATATGGCTTAAGAGAAAACAATCATTGTCTTTTTATATCAATGTCACATTTGTCATTTTTTCAAGCCACATATTGAAAATAATGACATGCAATAACCTTCTGTGATATAACCATCAGCATTTCAAACATGAAGCAGCAAACATGATGAAGAAAATTGAACAACTTGAAGCTTCCAAACGGTTTGTGATCCAATACAAATACATCATACACTTGTATTATTGTATATATATATATCAATCATATATTAAGAGTTGATCGTATTAAGTAAGTGTTTCATCTTACTATAATTAGTAAACTCCTGGGAGAAGGCATAGGATCATGCTCAATTGAGGAGCTGCAGCAAATTGAGCATCAACTCGAGAAAAGTGTCAAATGTATTCGAGCAAGAAAGGTATATATGTGTATTTATATCACTCACACATTATTATCTTATAAAAGAACTCATAATTCTAACTTAATTTCTCATCTCTTTTAGACTCAAGTGTTTAAGGAACAAATTGAGCAGCTCAAGCAAAAGGTAAAGAGACAAGTAGTGGAATCTTCCAACTTAATAGCCTTCTTGTGTTTTCTTTTAACAATTGGAATAAAAAACTATGCAGGAGAAAGCTCTAGCTGCAGAAAACGAGAAGCTCACTGAAAAGGTACAATATATTCTATAAACGAATATCTCCTTTGGTTCTCAAGTTAGGGTTGCACTTGCATATCGTTTTATTTTGTTCGTTTACGATAGTAAGAGTTTGTTATTTTCTTGAGTTTGATAGTAGTTCTTCTTGGTTAATTTTCAATCATGACATTTGCATTATAGTCCCAAGATTGTTTATGTGTTTGTTCTACCTTCTTTACATCTAGAATTTTGTATGTATATATATTAAAAATTATTTTATTATTGCAGTGGGGATCTCATGAAATCGAAGTTTGGTCGAATAAGAACCAAGAAAGTGGAAGAGGTGACGAGGAGAGTAGCCCAAGTTCTGAAGTAGAGACACAATTGTTCATTGGGTTACCTTGTTCATCAAGAAAGTGAAGAAACTACTATCTAAGAAAAACGCAAAGAAAAAAAACTATATGTAAGAACTGGTTTAGCAGTGAGTGTATAAGGGACAAGTAACAAAACTCAAAAGCTGCTTCTCTTGTTGTCTTCTTTCTCTATGTCTCTCCTCTTCAAACTGAACTGTCTGTGGTATGTAACTATGTTGCCTCCTCTAGCATCTAATTATGTTTATTGTTCACTTTTAAGTTTTGTTATTTTGTATATCAATTCAGGCTTTTCCCCTCCAAATTGGAAAACCTATTACATAACCTACCTGTTGAAAGTAACAGGTTCATCTCTGAGTCTTCTTTGGATGTACCATTTGGATCGTGTTCTTGGTTCCTATTGTGGTTTAGTCTCAATAGGTTCGATTGGTGTGTTGGTTTGCCTTCTTCTCTTGCCTCCTGATTTTCTTTTCTATTTTCATAACTTATCTTGTATGATCTGAACTAGATCTTGAAGTTCTTAATTTGTAATCTTTGTTTTTTGGATTCCGAGGACTTGTATATAATCTGCCGGCTTAGTCTCTAGTGAATGGTCTTTATTCCGCTAGCTTAGTTTCTAAAGACTTTCAATTGCTAGCCGGCTCTCTGGTTTGATCTTTGTATAATGTTTGGTATATCATCTAAAGAAACTTATCGAGAAAAAAGAAAATAACGTTGTCCATACAGGTTCTCATAAGGTTCTTGCAGAAAAATAATTTGTTGGTCGAAAGTTATAGCAACAAGCACAATATAAAAGTATATTAATCAACCATTATGCTTTTACTGGATGAAAGAGCTCTTAATTAGCCCTCCAAGACGAGAATATTGAGAAAGCAGACAAAAGGAAGATAGATATTTGAATAATATGATTTCGGATGTCATCTTCAAGAGAGATTACAGATACTTTATAGTAAGCTCATGGAACACTCTAGATCCTATCACAATGCAAGCTGTAAAGGTGCTTAGTCACCACTTAAGGATAAGAGGGTATTAAAACGGTTATGGAGCTGAGTAGCTGGTTTTGTCGTGTTCATCTCCCTCCTTTCCGTACCAGAGGTAGCCGTTGATACTCTGTTTTCCAGCACAGAGTATACTGTTTGTATTGCGTTTGGGCCTCCTTCTTCCTTCTCTTGTGTTTTATTCTTCTGGGCCATATTTCCTTCGAGGCCCATCACATGTTGTCTCACATCCCCCCTCAAACTTGCGGACGGTGGTGCGTGTACGCCAAGTTTGGCTCGTAATTCAAAGAACAGCTTTCGAGACAACGGCTTGGTGAATATATCAGCAAGCTGCAACTTCGCCGGAATGTGTTGAGTTTCTATCAGACCAAGAGCCACCTGTTCCCGTATGTAATGGTAATCGGTATCGAAGTGTTTGGATCGTGAGTGAAGCGCAGGGTTCGCACTCAAGTAGACCGCAGATAAGTTGTCACAATGCAGACGTGTCGGCTCCGACTGTGAGACACCAAGATCACGCAAGAGATATGATATCCAAGTAACCTCTTGAGCCGCAGAAGTAAGAGCTCTATACTCTACCTCGGTTGATGATCGTGACACAGTCGGCTGTCTTTTAGCTGACCAAGAGATGAGGTTCGAACCAAGCAGTGTGCAGAAGCCTGTTGTCGATCTTCTTGTGTCTTTGCAGCCTGCCCAGTCACTATCACAATATGCCGACAGAATGAGAGCGGAGTCCTTTCGTATAGTTAACCCCAAGCTCACTGATCCCTTCAAGTAGCGAAGGATCCTTTTCAGCAATCCAAAATCAGTCATGGTTGGGTGATGCATCCGTTGGCACACAAAGTTAACCGCATACTGAATATCGGGTCTTGTGATAGTCAAATATTGAAGTTTACCTGCAAGACTCCGAAAATAAGTGGGTTCCGGGAACAACTTTGAGTTGACATTGTCTACTCGCTGAGGCAGAGGGGTTGGCATTGGGTTGCAGTCCATCATTGAAGCCTGGTAAAGGATGTCTTTTGTGTATGCTTGTTGATGCATGAACATTCCTCCAGGATGAGACAGCATTTCTATTCCCAAGAAGTACTTTGGAGATCCCATGTTTTTCATTGAGAATTGTCTACTCAATGCATCCAACAACCGCTGAATGAAGCTCTCTGAACTTCCCGTCAGTAGTATATCATCAACATAGAGAAGGAGCACCAGAGTTTTCTTCTGACGATGATAGGTAAACAAGGATGGATCTGACTTACTGCATGAGAAACCGAAGTCGATGAGGAAGTTACTGAACGTATTAAACCACGCCCTTGGAGCCTGTTTTAAACCATATAACGCTTTGGTGAGACGGCACACATGGTGAGGCTTCTGAGGATCAATTAACCCAGGGGGTTGGTACATGTATACAGGCTCCTGTAACTCCCCATGTAAAAACGCACTAGACACGTCCAACTGTTTCATAGACCATCCCTTAGCAATAGCAATCTGCAGGACAAGTCTGATTGTTGCCGTTCTGACTATTGGGCTGAATGTCTCCAAATAGTCTAGTCCTTCCTCCTGCTCGTTTCCCCTTGCAACCAACCTCGCCTTTAGACCTTCCACTGTTCCATCCGGTCTGTATTTAACAGTAAAGACCCATCTGCTCGTTAAGATGTTAACTCCTTCTGGTACAGGAACAAGCTCCCACGTATGTAGCAGATGTACTTTGTTTATCTCATCTGTGACTGCTCCATTCCATCCTGGATGCTTCATTGCTTCTGTAATGTTCTTCGGCTGTTTGACAGAGTACTTAGGGTCTAGTAAAGCATAGCGTGTATTAGGCCTGTGTATACCTGCTTTTCTTCTTGTCTGCATTGGATGCGTGTTCACTGCGCCATGTTGTTGAGCAACTGCAGGAGGAGCAGCTTCAGGTTGCTCATGGATCTCTGGTGGGGGTTCTTGATCCTGTCCAAAGATATCCATAGCAGGGTGTTGAACTGGTGGCACAGTGTTAGGAGCAGGTAATGCCCTAGTAACTTGCTGTTCGGTTTCTTCTGGGCCAGACCATCTTGCTCTTTGCCAAGCTTGTAGTAAAGATGTTTTGTACCGTGGGACAAAGTTTCTGTAGTTTTCTTTAAACGGAAAGCATTCCTCATCAAAGACAGCATGGCGAGTAATGTAAACCTTGTCAGTTGGTGGATGAAGGCACATGTACCCTTTGTACTGAGAGGAGTACCCCAGAAAGACACACTGTAGTGATCTTGGTTCTAGTTTGTGACTTGTGAGTGGCCGAAGACACGGATAAACAGCAGAACCAATCACTCTAAGAGAAGTATACTCAGGTTTACTATGATATAGTCTTTCATGTGGACTTGCAGAGCCAGCAGTAGGGAGCATATTTATAATGTGACACGCTGAGAAAAAAACATCAACCCAATAATGCAGAGGCATATTGCAGTGGAACATCATAGATAAAGATAACTCCAGGATGTGCCTATGTTTCCTCTCTGCCAACCCATTTTGCTGAGGAGTATATGGGCACGATATCCTGTGCTCAATACCACATTCTTGCAGATGCTTCTTCATTTGTAAGTTAACAAACTCTCCTCCTCCATCACTTTGAAACTGCTTTATCCTGGCTGACAGTTTGTTTTCAATTAGCTTCTGAAATGCCACAAAGACTGGAAAGAACTCGGACTTTTGTTTGAGGGGAAATAACCAAGAAAACCGAGTATATTCATCAACAAAGATTGCATAGAACCGGAATCCCTGATTAGATAATACAGGAGAGGGTCCCCAGAGATCACAGTGTATCCTCTCTAAGGGACCAGAAACAAAAGACTGAGAATCAAAAAACTGTAGACTACTGCTCTTCCCCATCTGACAAGGCTCACAAATGGAGGTTGTTCTGCTCTTATTGATAGTGATATCCTTGTTGCTGTGTAGAAGTTGAAGAATCCTTGAGTTGGAGTGTCCCAGCCGATGATGCCACACTTCTTCTGAGGCTGTAGTGTGACGAATAGAGAAGTGAACTTCAACCTGAGAATCCTTCAACATGTATAGACCTTTACTGCGAGGCCCTTTTGTCACCACTTTCTGCTCTTGCAGATCAATCACATATACATGTTTAGCATCAAAGAAGACTCCACATGGATAGTCATCACATAACTTAGACACTGACATCAAAGATTTCTTTATAGTAGGACAAACCAATACATCATTTAGGGAGATGGTACCTTTCTGAGATGAGATAGTGGTAGAGCCGACATGAGTTATTGGTAGGTAAGCTCCATCCCCAACCATTACAGCTTCAGTGCCTTCATACGGGTGAGTAGTTTGCAGGTGTTCAGTAGAGGAAGTAATGTGATCTGTTGCTCCGGAGTCAGGGTACCATTCTCTTCCAGTTTCATCAGTCAAACGGATGGAGGAGTGAGCTTCTAAGGATTGGTAATTGTTGTCAAATCTGTTGTAGCATTTCAAGGCAGTGTGCCCTATGCGACCACAAATCTGACAGGTTGGTCTCTCACCATTATTGTTGTTGTTTTGGTGTTGAGAGAATCCTCGACCACGAGAGCTGTATCCACCTCTTCCCCTGTAACCACCTGAACGGCCTCTTCCTCTTTGTGCGGGATTATACGTCAGTGAGGTGGGTCGGTTATTGTGACGAGCAGACTGAACCAGAGTGTTATACGCCAGATGAGGAGTACTGGAGCTTGTGTCTTCATACGATTTGAGCTTAGCATCAAAGCCCTGTACCTCTGATACCACATCAGTAAACGTTGGTGCATGGAACTTTGATAGCGAGCTTTGAATAACCATTGCAATGGGGTCATACTCTCTGCTTAGTCCATTCAAGAACCCAAAGATCTTCATAGATTCGTCAACTGGTTTGCCTATAGCACTGAGAGAGTCACATATAGCCTTAAACTCACGATAATAGGCTGATAGGGTCTTATCTTTCTTGGCCAGGAGCTGGAGGCTTCTTCTTAAGGAGAACTCACGGGAAAGGGAACTCTTGTTAAAGTTTTCAGCAAGAGATATCCACACTTCTCTTGACGTCTGAAGCGTGTGAACGGAGCCCAGAACTTCCTCGGAAAGAGTTCCAAAGATCCAGGATCTGACAAGCTGATCTGTACATACCCATGCTTCATACTGAGGGTTTGCTTCATGGACTTCGACATTATTTCGAACCACCGGTCTTGTCTGCTCTGGAACCGCAACACCTCCATTGACAAATCCCAAGAGCTTCTGGCTGGAAAGGAGGGACTCAAACTGTGTCTTCCACAGCAAGTAATTGCTGTCGTTAAGCTTCAACGTGACTGAACTGAGGACATGGACATTACTCGGAAATGGGTAGGGGTTAAGTGGATCCGCCATAGATGAACCTGCTAAGGTTTCTTATGGCTCTGATACCATGAGAAAGCAGACAAAAGGAAGATAGATATTTGAATAATATGATTTCGGATGTCATCTTCAAGAGAGATTACAGATACTTTATAGTAAGCTCATGGAACACTCTAGATCCTATCACAATGCAAGTTGTAAAGGTGCTTAGTCACCACTTAAGGATAAGAGGGTATCAAAACGGTTATGGAGCTGAGTAGCTGGTTTTGTCGTGTTCATCTCCCTCCTTTCCGTACCAGAGGTAGCCGTTGATACTCTGTTTTCCAGCACAGAGTATACTGTTTGTATTGCGTTTGGGCCTCCTTCTTCCTTCTCTTGTGTTTTATTCTTCTGGGCCATATTTCCTTCGAGGCCCATCACATGTTGTCTCACAAATATAACCACCATACAAAATTATCTAAAAATTCATTACAAATCAAATCATTTTAAACTGTAGACTAATACATCCGCATTTAGTTCGATGTACTCCGCAACATCAAATTCATTGGGACTCAATTCCTCTTGACGGTCCTTTAGCATGTATACAAGAACAATAATTATATTTCGCAGACTTTCTTATTATTTACTTCACAAATAAGTCTCATAAATATCTGAATATCCCCGTTCCTTATGTTTGTATTTAATAGAATCAAGTTACTAGTAGCAAAAGCTATTTTCGACAATTTTAATAATACCTGAAATGTTAATTTTTCTTTAATAAATTTTGCGATTATAAAACTATATAAATAACATTACCTCTCGAATTTTAAAATTACATTCTCTACAAAGATATACATACATGAACGTTCATATATTGCATTCAGCATGTTCTTACAGACACAGATATGGGCCCATAAGGGCCTACTTATAGAAAGGGCTTACATTGTGACAAAAGACCAGTGGTAGGATCTTTGGAAAAGACAGATCAGTGAGGTTTGCTAAAACTCGATTCATGTAACAAGAAAGTAGGTCCCCTCCAACGATACTATGTGACATATTATGACTGTTCATATGAAAATGAGTGTTAGTAAATCGAAATCCAGACAAAGTCTTAAAACAAACGGGAAGAAAGTGTTTAAAGAACCCAAATATGAGATTACATTAACACGAGTTTGAACTAAGTCGAGTTTTAGAGCTGAAAATGGCGTGACACTAGTGGCTTGTGATCTAGCCAACAACAGGTCAAAGACCCCAGCCTTGGACGAAATTGGTCTCACATGCCATGTTACTCTTTGATACTGAAGACCCTTCACCTTGCATGTAGTAATGTTGTTGGAACCTAGTTTATCCAAGTTCATATAATCAATAAATATATGTAGAGAAATATATTATAATAGCACTAAAACACCTTATTGTTTCAAAGTTAGCATACAAGTAAGAAATGATTAAAATAGTATTGATTTCTTTTTGAGAAAATTCCAAAAAAATTCCATCTAAATTTTGTTAATCTTTTTAATACCTAATTTTTTTTGCTACCTAGTTTAATATCCTATCTTTTATTCTGTTTATTTTAATAAACTAACTTTTAAATCTGTACTTATTTAGCACTCAAAATACGCTCATTTTAATAAAAATATTAAAAAGTTTTACATGAAAATTTTAAAATCTCTAAAATTCATAAAAACATATTTTGAAATTTTATTTTAAGTTTTAGGAACAAAAATAATTAAACTTTGAATAATCTTAAATTGTGGAATAAAATTTTATGTTCTTATATAAAATTTAGTTTGTTTGAAATTTAAACTTTTTCTTTCATTCAAAATTATTTTTTTTATAAAGTTTAACATTTAACCGATAATTTAGTTATTGTCATTCGTAAAACTTAAACTAAAATTAGAAATTTGTAAGATCCATTTTAAAATTTTGGAAACTATTTAAATATCATTTGAACTTATTAATATTTTTATTAAAATTTGAATTTTAAATTGATCACGATTTATAAAGTTAGTGCTAAAATAAACAAAATAATTAGTTTTGATATCAAATTGGGTAGCGAAAATATTTGGACATTAAAAAAACTTAATAATTTAGTTGGAATATTTTTATAATTTTTTTTACAATTTGACCAAAATTATTACACAAATAAGAAAATTATCAAAATAGTATTAAGTAAATATATTTTTATTTTATAGTTGGATTGGGTTTATCGATTAGAGTTTATAGCTTAGTGTTTAGAGGGTATGTTAGGATAATGATTTAAGATTTGGAGTAATTTAGTCATTTTATCTTTTATCGAATTCATTTTCTTATTGTGTGTTTATTTTTTCTTAATATTGTTTTGTGCAATCTAAATTATTTGCCTTATATAGAAATTCTATTCATTTTCAAAAAAAAAAAAGAAGAAGATAATACTACTTCGTTATACATACCCTATTTGTAAAAAGGATTTGGTGTTGCAATCCACTGAACTGGGATGTGAAGATTGAACCGGAAATTCAGAATTGTTGGGATCGGCCACCGATGCTACCGAGTTTGGCCATAAGTCTTGAAACAATTTCAGAGCATGGCCTTCATTCTCAAACTATATAAACAATATATTAATTAATAACATAAACGAGTTAGCTATATTTCTAAAATAACAATTTTGAGATCGAAAGTGAAAACCTTAATCTTGAGTTGCTTGTTTATGTCTCCGAGTTGCCTCTCCTACCATTTCAAAACTAGATTGGTTAATATGTATATACATGTATCAATTTGGTATGTCACATTTTTATATATATATAACTTGCCTTTTTCCGAAGATCTTCCATTTCTTCCATCATAACTCGTGTCTAGATATGTATAAGTTGCATGATTAATTGTGGTTTATTATTTATAAACATACGATTAGAAATGAAACAAGACCGGTATACATAATACAAGTATTCAACCTTGCGTTGTCGAGTCGCAGTAAGAGCAGCTTCAAGCTGCCTCTCCATCGCTTGCAGTTCCTTCACGCTCATTTCTCCAAGATCTTCTCCAAGCAAGTGCCTCGATAATTAGCACACATCAACTATTTTAGCTTTATATAAAAATTATGTATAACAGAAGAATAATGATTACTTTATAATTTCAAGGGCTTAGACAACTATTACTAAACCTATTAGTGCGAACAAGAGACTCGTATTTGGATTTAAGCTTCATCACCTCCTGAAACCAATTCTGCACCATATAGAAGAGTATTTGAAGGAAGGAAGCCATTAACATAAACATAATCATTTAATGTATAGTTAAACGAAAGTATGTGCATGCACATGCCTGTGTAGACTCTTCAGGCCTATTATTGCTTAGAGAAGAGTTGTAGCAACGATGATACCGTTCAATTGTTCTTTCAACTCTACAAATTCAGTAGAAAAAGATTTATTACTCGTGAGAGATCATTAGATCAACTATGCATAAAGATTCTTCGACCAAGGAAGGAAACCCTAGTTTTTGATTTTTAAGCCCCGTCTAGATTTTTGCATTTTCAAGATTAAAGAATCTAGATCCAAATAAAAAAAAAACAAGAAAATAGAACGTACGGACGGGCCAACTGGCCTATAATAATGGATCCAAGAGAGAGATGGTGTAACGATGAGCCCTAGTTACCATAGGATAAAAAACACAACATTTAAGAATACCCACAAGACAAGAGCTTGATCAAATCCTTGAATACATATAGCTAATAATAAAAGATCCCATTTAATAATCAAATTTATAAGAAACCTCACTTTATTGAATATAAAGAGATACGAAGGAGCATAAATGTACCCGACACTGCCGAACTCACAGAGCTTGCCACGGCTAGAGAAGACGATGAGAGCAACTTCAGCATCGCAGAGAACAGAGAGCTCATAAGCTTTCTTCAACAAACCGTTTCTTCTTTTTGAGAAGGTCACTTGTCTTTTGATTTTGTTCTCTATCATCTTCATCTCCACTCTCCCTCTTCCCATACTTCTCTCTCCTTTTTCTTGATTCTGATCTCTTCTCTCTCAAGAATTGTAAATTTTTTGTTAATCAAACGAATAAATGTATCGTACATTAGACCAGAAAAATGTATCGTACACACGACAGCATGTTTTATGTATATATAAACCCTTGTTAATTTATATATTTGTTGTTAGATTAATATAGTAAAATTTCAATATCTTTTACCAATCAATATCCGCGTTTTCTGACTGTGCTAAAGTATGTGATACCAAAAAATACAAAATACAAATAAATAAACAGTCAATTTTTTTATGGAACAAAATGTAACTATGTTCTCGTAGTATTAACTAAAGTACCTAAGAGCATGTACATTAGTGAACCTCCTTTTGGAGCTAAGTTTGTAATTTTTTATTATTAAATTTACGCTTTTCTGTTTAATTTAAAAAAATAAAAAAAAAATAATCAAACCAATTGTGGACCGCCACGTATTGTGAAATCCACGAAACAGTGAAGAATTCGCCAAAAAAAAGTTCAGCCGAGAAAACTCAAGAGAGGCAGGTTCATGAGAGTGGTATTATTTTAATTTTTTTTTGGCAAACTTGTGAACTCTTTCTATGAACTCTCAATGTAGATGTTCTAAGAATGAAATTTTTCTTGTAACAGTAGAGCCAGTAATAATATCCATTAATATCCCATTTTATTCACTTAATTTCTTATATTTCTTTGCTT
The DNA here is from genome assembly GCA_905132765.1 of Moricandia arvensis. Classification (NCBI taxonomy): domain Eukaryota; kingdom Viridiplantae; phylum Streptophyta; class Magnoliopsida; order Brassicales; family Brassicaceae; genus Moricandia; species Moricandia arvensis. Next base: position 12,883 of record CAJHQP010002317.1, on the reverse strand, counting down.
TTCAAGATACTCAAATTCAAAGGAAATATTTTTTAAAAAATGTTATGGTTCATGTCCATGGTCACTAAATGTTTTTCTTTTGCTTAAGTGATTACTAATTGTTATATAGTTAGTAGTTGTCTCGTTTACAAAAAAATTTAGTTGTCGATTCGGGTGAAGCATTGATCTTACATTTTATGTCATAACCGCCGTTAAAATAAATAAATAAAATAGCCGTGTCTCAGTATATTTAGTTAAAATGTTTATTTAACCTAAGTTGAAGAAGTTGCTTACGTATGAAACTAGTGCTGATTCTTTTTTTACCAATATTCGAAATTTAATTGGTCAAAAGGAGAGCAGAAAATTCATCACTGTTTTAAAGGGATTTCTTAGTGGATTTTTTAAAGATTTTTATTGCGTAAATTCCATGAACAGTATAAGAATCGGTTACAAAAACTATTAATTAAGAATTTTATAGATTTTTTGCATTGTTCACGGGCCCCACCAACACGTGATGGCCCGTGATTGATGTTTTTTTAATTTTTTCTTTGAAAAAAAATAAAAAGAATTATTTTTTTGAAAAAAATTAAGAAATCTTTGAGGGTTTTTGGGTTAATGATGACCTAAAATATTAGTTAAAAGAGTCCTATAAACAAACTGGCTTCTTTTCCACTATAAATTATTTGAAATATTTTTCTATATTAATTCAGTCTTTAATTTGTAGCTGAATGATGATTTTATATTAAACCTTCTGTTGTTGAAGAACCCTCACTTTATAAGTTAATACGTAATTGTCACTTCACTTATTTTCTACCACAACAGCTCAACAACTCATATTCTTCTTTTTTTTTTTTTTTTTATTAACCAGGTGTTGGGTTTATGCTCCACCATCTAGACCCGGCGCCAGCCTTTATCTGTACTTTGCGGCTCTGGACACGCCTCCCCGAATTCCGGCCTAAAGACCTTGAACCCCTGACCTCTCGACAAAGGAAGTACCACTAGGCTATCGAAGCCTGGGTTATTCTTCTACTCTTTTTTCGAAACTTAACTCATATTCTTCTTTATCCCTTATAAAGAGATATCATTTGGAATACGAATGAAAGAGAGATTAACTCAACAATTATACCCGCGCGCTGCCTCAAGTAAAAAATATCGCATTAGTTTTGGGTAACGAGCTAAAGAAGTAGATATAAGCTAAAATGTTTTTTAGAGATATAAGCTAAAATGTTTTTTAGAGATATAAGCTAAAGTAAAATCAAAGCTCAATAAAAAGAATAAAGGGTTCGTCACATGTAATCGTTTTGATATGCCAGTCAGCGTGTCAGTCTTTTATAGAAAGAAATATAACAGAAATTAATATCTCTTACTTCGTCCGAGGTTCACAATTAAAATATTAAAATCAATGGATCCGTTCACTTATGTTTCTTCGCTTCTATTACTAATGTTAAAAGACGAATGTTTAAATTACATTCCATCTGTTAGAAGATCAACATATAAGCTAGCAAGTAAACAGATAATCGTCACTCACACATTGGTAATGTATGGAACAACAAACATTATATATTATTTGGTTATTATGTGTGTATTATATATAAGAGACGATTACATAATAGGGCATTTTTGTGGAAGTTGTTAGAACATATTTGTGGAAATGTTTACACAATTAGACACTATGAATGTGAGACACTTTAACCTATCATGAGTTTAACATTGTAACATTATCTATTCAATCATAAAATAATCATGCATTGACATAGCTGATTCTTTTTTTGCTTAACTACTTTCCACTAATCTAAAGTTCAATTGCACTTATGTGCTTATCCACCTCAGCAAAATGAAGGACCCATAAACGCACATATATTTTTTAAGAAATCAGAACTTGTTAAAGAAAATGAAAGCTTGTGTCTGTGTTTCCAAAGTTATCACTACTATACATGCAACAGAAAAAATAAAGAACCAAACCATCCTCGTTGTGTCCAATCCAAGAAAAAAAGAAGGAAAAAGTCCTACCTCAATGACAGTAAACCATATATGTTGGGATGAGTTTCATATAACATGGTAGACAAACTTATAGTACTCGTCCGGGACCTTGTGGTCGAGTTGTAAGGGGATAAGATTGGGAAATCAACACGTTTATATGTTCAATTTATTTGTTGCCCAAAATTAAATCTCATTGTTTTCTACACTCACATGGATATGCATTCTTGTTTTCAATCCATTTGAATATCCGAAAAACGAATTTATTTATAAATTATACATTTTCTTGTAGATTACTCTAAGCATTTCTATAGGTGCGAGATATGCCCAAGTAAACAAACAAAACCTTGTAGTACTCAGACTATTTAGTACTTCGCTTTAGAAAAGCAAGCCATGTAAATGAAACATCATAGAAGTAAATGAATTTACAGATCATTTCAATTGGAAAGAAAGCAAATATTGAATAACATTTTATTTATGAGGATGTGAGGGAAAGAGGTTGGTGGTGGTTAGGGGCAAGCTAAATTCGGAAAGTGGAGCAAAGAAGATCCGGTAGTCTTCATAATTTCATACTTTTCAGTTTATAGTAATATCTTTACTTTCACATTGTCCTCACCAGTGTTATTTGAAAAAAGCAATACAATATCCTCACGTTCTCGTGGAACTAGTCAGTTTCATGTGAGTGTAGGGTCATTGCTCCTTATCGTTTTGAATACGACGCTCTCGACAAATCAAAACAATCAATGACTCCATTTTCTTATGTTTATGTATATGCTTTTCTTACCATCTTACTATAATAAGAACGAAGCGAAAGTGTGAACAAAAAATAAAAGAACGAAGCATCAAGAATTTGTAAAAACAACATATATATTTTTATTTGGGATCCTAGGAGGGCACGTTAAGTCACTATATATGTTTTTTTCTTCGTATTGTTACTTAGATCTGTTTCAGAAATATTGATCAGCAATGGGATAGCATAATCAAGAAAAATCAAATAAAGAAGACGTATGTGAATTACAGCCTTTATGAAAAGATAAAGAAATGTGATCATTTGATTTGATGAATGAAAAAAATGAAAAAGGTGAAAAAATCATTTAAATGGTTAAATATATAAAAGTTAAAAAGTTAGTTAGTTTATTCATTAAAAATAAAGAAAAAACGCTTTAAACAAATTTCTATACAGTAACAAAAAGAAGAATATAGTAGAATTCATATGTCAATAATTTAGCAAAAAATAATCTAATTTATATAAAGTTGGATAATAATTAATTCATCACATTTTTTTTTAAATGCATCACCAATTGATTAAACCCGTGCATATTTCTATTATCTACACATTATTTGAGAAGTGATTTTTCAAATTTTTCTTATTTGTTATTTCTAGAAGCACTTTCACTAAAGAAAAAACATGATACACTAACTAACAATTATGACATAAATAATATAATGATAAATATAAAAATATTTATTTTTTTATATATTATTTAGTTCTAGTTATGATTATATAATTTATTACTAAAAAGGTTTTTAAAATTTTATGTAATTTAAAAAACTTATAAATTTTAATCCTAATATACCATTACTTTTTATATTTACATATTTTAAAAATTATATTTAAATTTAATTTTTTTATATTTATACAAGATCTATATCAATTTTATAAAATTTTATTTAATATATTTTAACCAAAAGAAAAAAATAAAAAAACTATCTAAGATTATAATTTTAAATATATACATATCTAAGATTATGTTTAATTAAATAGATATATATTAAATTTTTCTAAAAATATAAACTAGTAAAAAAATTATTTTGAAATATAATTTAAATTTTAAATTGTGATTAAGTGCATGAATTACATAGGTAAAAATAAAAATGGAAATGCCTGCGTGGTTATAAAGGGCCCTTTGTCAAAGAAATAATATAAATAGGCCCAAGGCTAATGTACAAAGGCCCATTAAAGTAAATAAGTATGGGCCTAAACCAAGCCGACCACTCTCTGCAACATTACTACTACACCGTCGTCGGAGATTTTCAAGAGCCAGAGAGAGAGAGAGATGGCTGAAGCAGCGAGAAGACAAGGTGGTGGGAGACCATTGCCGCCTCCTCCGAGAGGCGTTAATCAACCTCCTCGCCTTAAATCCGAACCTGTCGATCGTGAGAAGGTTCGTATTCAAATTCATAAGCTCGTATCGGTAGAAAGTCTTATAATTTTTCTAGGGTTTGATCTCGGAAGCAAGTCTCTCTCTTTCTTTGTTTCTAGGGTTTATATTTTCACTCACTGATTCCTGTTTTTCCGAATCGCAGACATGTCCCCTGCTTCTTCGTGTTTTCACCAAGGTACGCTCTGTTTCTTTAGCAAGTGTACTGTGTTGACTTCTACTGTAAATTAGGGTTTAATTGGGAGTTTTTTACAGAGTGGTGGGCATCATACTAAGGAAGATTATGCTGTGAGAGGCAAAGAACCAAAGGATGAAGTTCAGATTTACACTTGGAAAGATGCTAATCTTCGTGAGTTAACTGATTTGGTATGTGTAATTACGCAATGAATGTGGCTATCTCTACTTGTTTCTTAACAAGCACACAAAGTAAACAGCTAGGTTGTTGGTTTCAGGTCAAAGAAGTCTCTGTAGCAGCTAGGAGAAGAGATGCAAGGTTGTCTTTTGCGTTTGTTTATCCAGACAAGAACGGCCGCTTTATTGTCAGACAGGTTAAGTTACCTGTTTTGTCTCTTCACAATCTTGATAAGATATAACCATAACCACCACATGATTGCTGATGCGTTCTGGAGTTTCCTCTGTGTTTTTTATGCCACATTCTTAAAATCATAGGTGATTTAGAGTCTCTGTAGTGAACCTGCCTTTTGTTATACTTATGAAGCATCCTCAGGTCATATAGTAGCATCGACTAGTCATCTTCCCATGCTTATGATTTGAGAATTGACAGAACAGAACATCATGTATAAAAATGCATTAGTTTGATTGGCAGGGATGCCTTCAGATTCACTTTTACTTGTTCTTTGTGATCTTTGCTAGAACCCATGGGAAGATACTGATCTTGTAATTGCTTTTTGTTGATTGATAAAAGGTTGGTCAAACGATGTCTTATCCAAACCGAAAACAACCAGACGACAGTAAAACACTCGCTGACCTTCATTTCGAGGTAAAGTGTTACAGCACACACATAAGATAATGCTAATTTTTTTAATCAAAATAGTTTGCCCAAGTAGAATAGCATTAAATGCAATTAATCATCCTTTTTGTAGATTGGAGATTATCTGGATGTGGCAATCTACTAGGAGGAGGTATCTGTTTCTCGTCAAGGGTGAGATTTAGGTGTGTGTGGAGAAGGCAAAGAACACATTCGTGGTTGTTCCCATTTCAAAACTTCGTTTAGACATGTTATGCCTAATATGTGGTGTAATGATTTTACTCGGTTTAAACAAGATTTGACCAATTCGATGATGTTTTGTCTAAAGGGATAGCCAAATGTTGGGTTACATGAAGCAGATACTATAAAAGTGTGGCAAATGTTGTAATGAAATCAAGTGCTTGTCCTTGGGATTGCATGGAGATGGAGTCCTCCTTCAATATGAAGCGTAAGCATTCTCTTATAACCCACGTTGCTCTTCTCATCAGCCATTTTGAAGCGAAAGAAGTGAAGAAGTGCCATTGATACTATCTTCATTTGCCGGTATGCAAAATCCTTGCCAAGACAGATTCTTGGACCTGCCTGCAAAGACATTCAAATAAAGAGAACATGTTAAAAGAGAACATGTTAAAAGAGAACATACATAGCTTCACTGGTAGAGAGTGTACAAACATGAAAGCTTATGAATTTGAATGGTGATTCTGGTTGGAACACGCCATCCTTAAGCCATCTCTCTGGCTTGAACTCCTCAGCATCTTGGCCCCAAATATAAGTCATCCTTCCCATTGCATAAGCTATGTAGTAGAGATTGTCCCCTCTCTTCACTCTATGTCCATCTGCAAGTATGTCATCATTTTCTGCACACCTCATGTCCTAGGGAAGGCACCAAAAATGATGAACATATTAAATCCTCACTGTTCGGTTCAATCACAGAAGAATCTATAAAGGAGTGGTCATTTTCTTACCACAGGCACAACAGGGTAAAGCCTCAAAGTCTCAGACAAGGCTGCATGGAGATACTGCATCTGATCAAGAACCTCTTCATTTATACTTTGAACGAAACCATTAACATCTTGGTTTGATGTTGTCACGTCTCTGATCTCTTGTACTATTTTCTCCTGAACAAGTGGGTTTTTGCAGAGCATGTACAGGAACCAAGAGAGAGATGCAGCGGTTGTGTCCTTCCCAGCAATCATAAAGCTCAAGATTATATCCCTCAGGTACTTATCATTCATGTTCTCCGGATCTTTCTCACTCTCCACTAGAAATCTTGATAATATGTCCTCTTTAACAGCCTAAACATGTTTCCAGAACTAGTAAGAATCCAACTAATAAAAAAGATAGAATAAAACTTAAGGAGAGAACTCACGTTGTTCTGCTCCTTGGCGAGCTCTTTCCTTTTAGTGGTAATGACTCTATAGACAAACTTATCAATAGTAGCAATGCTCTTCTTGAGTCTAGCTTGTGATCCGATGTTGAGAAACCTTTTCAGCTTCCAGAGAGGATCGATGTATCTTAAACTAGTTGCAACGTTAGCTTCATCAAAAGCTTCCATGAACTCTTCCCCTTCTTTGCGAAACTCATCCAAACATTTTAACTCCACACCAAACCCAACTTTGAATATAGACTCCAGTGTAAATCTCATCAACATATCCTAACATCAAACCCAAAACAAAACTTCCCTTTTGAGTTTCCATATATAAAAACGTTGAAACTTTCCATATTTAGAACTTACCTGAGCATCAAAAGATTTTCCAGAGCGAGCAAACCCAACAAGCTTACATGCGTTTGTCCTAAAAACAGAACAGCTAAAATCTCTTAAAACTCTAGTGGAGAACTCAAAGCTCGCGAGCTTCCTCTGCTGTCTCCACTTCTCACCATCAACAGCGAAGATCCCATGTCCCAACAGATCACCAAGATTCGCAAGACTGTTGTCTCCTTTGCTGTAGTTATCGAATCTTGTCTTGAGAATATGCTCCACGTTGCGAGGATCAGCAGTGAGTACATCGCTCTGTCCTGGACTCAAGAACCTGAAAGTGGGCTTCTTCCTTGAGATCTCTGTCAGGTGATCGTATAACACGTTGTTGTGGAAGAAAAGGTCAAAGATGGTGGCGTGTACTGGGGAGTACTCCTTGTCGTTTATGGACTTTCCGGTGAAGATTCTGATCGTTAGGTAGATTGAGAAAGACAGAGCTGTGAAGATCGTGGCTACTACTAGGATGGATATGGTCGTCAGAATCTCCTCCATAGCTAGCTTTCTTGCTTCCTCTCGGAGAGTTTTGTGTTCTTGGCTTCTTGGTTCAACCGTTCAATCTTTTTCCGTTGGGAAGTGGGAAGCCAATGTCAAGAAGTTAAAAGGTTCCCCACGTCACGCCACGCCACGAAGAAGATCTGATAAGAGTTCTTCCGAATAAACTAATCAAAACCCGACATGAAAATTTAAATGTTAAGACTATGATTTATATATTTTTTCCATTTCATAATAAGTGTCACTTAAACACATTTCATACAGATTAAAAAATTAATAAAATAGACTGATCTATCCTTAATTATTATAGAATTATTTAAATAAAAATGATTTAACTAGACATCTATTGGTTATTTAAAATAAGAAAAAAAATATTTAATGTGAAAATTTATATGGAAAATGCAAAATGATATTTATTTTAAAATAAAATAAAAAAAGTTAAAATGACATCTATATATATAAAGAAGAGTGTCTCTCTTCTATGAAGCTGCCACGTCATTAAATGGGGATATGACAGACTGACATGTGTCCCTCCCCTTAATACTCAGCGTTTCATTAAATCATGAATTCCGGTGAGTTGGGATATATATAGATTGACGTGTTTTTGGGCTAAAAAATCAGATTCGTTAGTCTAATATCTTCATCTCACAAACCGCTGGGTAATTAACATACACGAAGTGGACCAACTCTGTAGCACTATTAACTATTGGACTGTTATTTATGGGCCTCATGAACTGAATTAAATGGACTTATGAAGTTTGTAACGTGATGTGGTCAAACCTATTATCAAAACCCGATAAAAAAATCTTAGTCTTCAACAATTTCAGTTTTGCTTTCTAGGGTTCTTAGTGTTCTTCATCTTCATCTTTCTTAAACGGACCATTGAGTTTGTTGAGGGTGATGGGAGACGGCTGATCTCTGTGGTGTTAATCTGTTTGTGTCCTTTAAAATGAATTTCGTTACGCCTGATAAGGGAAATTCGAACCGTTACATGATGCAATCAATCGTTGCGATCATCTTAACTGCTTAATCTCACTCTTACCACGATTCCTCATTCAGTGTATCTGTCCTCTCTTCCAATCAATGAATCCATGTATAAAATGGTATGCCTTAGTCCCGTAAACATCATCCTTTGATTTTTTTCAATCCTCAAACAATTAAAACCTTTTTTGAGCAGAATGGCTAACTTATCTCTTATCCTTGATGACTTCAACCGGTCGTTGTAGCACCACTGTCGTCTGCTCAGATTTTGGGAGGCCAAGAACGTGATAGGAGAGGCGAGCTTATGGAGGTCGAAATGCTTCTTCTTGATGCTCAGGTACCTCTGGTGATTATGAAAAAACAAATGCCTCCCTTTTCCTTTAAGATGTATATATAACGTTAGGATTAGAGTTCATGGTGTTCTAGAGCTTCTGGTTTGATAACTAGACCATGGAGTTTTGGGAAGGTGATGGGAGACGACTATTTACGGTGAATCTCTGGAGTGAGCTGTTGTTCATGTCGTTTGGTCTGGCTTTCTTCTCGCTGGCAAAGGGAAACCAGAACCGTTATGGTTTTTTGGTGTTTTATATATCCTTGCAAGGCCGGATTGCAAACTTTCTACGGGTCATAGAATTCAAATCAGGAGGCAAGTTAATCACATGAGATCTTTCAGTAAGAGTCAATATCTATGGCAAGACAGCTGATTTTGCTTATAATTATATCATCATATAATTAAAATTTAAAACCTCATGTTGGAGACAAATTACATTTATAAAAATGAAATTCCTGATGTTTATCTATCCTTGCAGGCCCAGATTGCAGCCTTTCAAAAGAAGGTTGTTCAAGTAGATGTTACATAGAAGTATTCTGATATATGGAGTTGTGTGGGAAGCATGCAGGTAGCTCACGATTTGTCTGTCACTTTAAAGAGTAATTCTTTTGTCTTAGATAAAACGTTTCTAATCCAAAGATTTAAGTAATAATGTGTTTCGTGGTCAAGGCTGGCAGATTAACTTAGGTTTCTGTAATAATTAAAACACTGCAGATAAATAAACACAGATTCGAATATGAATGTTCTGCTTATATGGGTTTGAAAATCTTTGGAATCTATCATATATGGATTGATCACGACATTGATGGCTGGATTTTAAACTAGAGTAGCTTCCTTCAGTTTAAATTAATATGAGAAAAATGTTGTGTTGTGAACTGGATCATGAAGATATATAATGGTATGTCTATTTTTATTGTGCAGCTTAAAATCGAAGTATTGAATATTATCATGAGAGTGGTAGTTCGTAAAGTTTTGCTGTCACGAAAAATGAATAATATAATGTTCTCACATGTAAGACGTCAACGGAAACTATAACGTGAGTTTCTTCCTTTCTTTTATTGTTCTTTCCACGTATATCTAAATGTTTTATGTTTTCTATGTTCTTACTAATGCCACTCTTGGATAAAAATCATACAACACCAGAGTCTAGATGTTCTATGTTTTTCTCTATTCTTATCAGAAAATGTATTTTTCTATCTATTTGAGGTAATTTAGAATGGAAGTTTAATTTTTTTAGATCCCTGAGGAAGCCAGAGAGCTTGAAAAGCAACTCAGACGCACCACTGAGGAGAAGAATGAAGCTGTGCGAGGTCAAGACTTTTTGAAGGTGTTGTCTTTGAGTTTGTCTTACTGTCTATAAAGCCAAGATATGCGTTTACAATTCCATGAGTTCTTCTCCAACAAGAAATCTCACAATGACCAGAATTAGAACTTAGGCATGCGATAGCTGCTATTTCAGCCAACGGCAAAGAAGTAAGCAAAGCTGAGAATGAAGCTGGCGAAAGAGGACCTACTGTCATTGAATCCGACATCAAACACATCATCTCCACCTAGGCCGGAATACTGGTAGAGAAAGTATTGTCTGATAAATCTAGCTGTCTTCCCAATATTGATCAGAGCCTCCACTCGAGTTATTGGTGAAGACGAAGCTGTCAAACCCATTATCTGGGGGATTCGACGGGCATGTGCTGGTCTTAAGAACAAGAACCGTCCAATCACAACTTTAAACAAAACGTTGGGAAATGTTCTTTTTCTTTTTCTAAAACTGCTTTAGTCATTTAAGAAAGAAGGTTTGGTTTGCAAACTATTTCCTGAAAACAGTTTATAAGCCTCTAGCAAAGATAAAGTAAAAACAGAGTAGAAGATTTTGTTTTCCTTTATTGAAGCCAAAGGTCCAGCATGTTCCTAAAATTCTTCATGTGGATCGTGACGAGATGATGATGTGGACATCTCGATCTATTTTTTAAAACAAAGCTTCATGGGTGATGTAGTGCTGGTTGGAGTACATTATTACTCAGTTTCCAAAGATTAAAAATAGTCGCTTGAGCTCTTATCTTCCTGAGAATAGGTGGTAAGTGTTCCACACTACTTAAACCATAACGTGAATACTCCACAAGGCATCCCATGGCGAAAACAAGTTATTCACATCAGAATCATTCCACTAACAGTAGTTACAACCAAATATTACAGCATAAAAAATTACCGACAAAAACAACATTACGCAAACCAAAGAAGCAAAAATCATATCCCTATACAGCCAAAACTATTTACCCAAACATTATACATAAAACTCGCAAACTTATCCTTCAGAGCCAAAACTATAACAATTCAGATCAGTAACTGTTATTTTACTTAACTTTTATAATAAGGATATAACAAACATTGTAAAATAACTACATTAATGAAAATAAAAATTTCTTATTAATTTATCAAGCTTCTGATCTCTAATAAGAACAACAAAACAAATAGTAAAGATTGACATTATTTTTTTGTTTAGAGTATAATTTAGAATATTTTTCTATCATCTTCAATTTGTTTACCCGCGGGCCTATCCTAGTTCTTTATAAAACAGAAGGAGTATGTTCTTTCTTATAATTGTACTTGTAAATTAGTTGTAATAAAATTTTGTTTATAATTTTCATTTTGTGACATTTTTCATTTTAATTTTGTTATGGCCACCAAAATATTGTCAATAGCTTTCTAATTATGGGAAAAAACGACGTATTCCTACAAGCATTCATGGCAAATGCGACAATTGGTACCCAAATTTAATGGATGTGCACTTGCATACCTACAACCTTGTGTTTATTTAATATGTACACCCAAATTTGTAAGTCGTTGTTAATTCCCACATTGACTGGAATGACGTCATTTAAACTGATGTTATGACTGTTACGGTTGGTGAATAGAAGCGATGGAAAACAAAGTCGACTTCATCATCCGTTGATTCATCAGGAAACACCACTGATAAGGGCAACACCGTGGGGAAATCGCCAAGCATTTCATCACGGGGAGATGCCATCAAAATTCAATTAGAAAATAGAAGAAGAAATTCCAATGAAAGCAAAAATGCAAAAAGACAAAGAAGAAGTAGAAAGAAAACTTAGATTGCCAAAATAAGATAAATGTAAAAAAGGAATACAAAGAGTTGGCGTCTTCAAACCTGAAACTCGAAATGATTACCATTGAACAAAGTGATTCACATTCCTAAACAAGTATACTTCTTGACACACATCAATCGAAATTTGCAATTAACTATCAAAACCAGAATTTCAAACTGGATCTTGGAATACGTAGACCACCGATCTCACATACACCACTCAAATCGAAATTAACACTCAACATGTATGACGACCTCATTTTGAGGTCTATTGTTGAAGGCAGATTTTATCCTGATCTATATCCAGTCTAATAACCTTTAGACCCACAAAAAGATAATGGGCTCACAAAGGTCCAATGCTCATACCGAACTGACATATTCGAACTACGGTGTTTGAAGACGTCCATAAATGATGTGATTCTTGCTGGAGATCACTTTACCGTGATAATTTACTTCTGAATACCTATAAAAGACAGACCAAGTACAACAAGAAGGAGATCTGAATTCTTCGAAAACAATTATATACTTTCAATACTTACGTACATTCTTGTTTTTAGATACCTTACGTAATTCTTGTAACTCAAAAACCAAGAACCAAACACATGTTATAAAAGAAACACAAAAACAAATTCATAAGAGAATCAACTATTGAAAACAGAACATAGACTCTTAATTGATTCTGAGATAACGAAAGACTATTGTGTATATAAATCTTGTAACTCTTGCAAAGACTATTGTGTATATAAATCTGGTGGAAAGCGATATGGTTCCAGCACTGTACCCCAAAGTATGCCTTCCTACATTGGGTCACGGCTCACAATCGTCTCTCCACAGGAGACAGAATGCTATCATGGAATGCCAGTATCAATCCATCGTGCGCGCTATGTCAAGCCCCTCTCGAAACTCGGGAACATTTGTTCTTTGAGTGTGCCTATTGATCGGAGGTATGGTTGCTTCTGATGTCGGGTTTACTACAGACAAGATTCACTAAGCGATGGTAAGAACTGATGGATCTTAGTATGGACACTAACCGAGGTCTCCTTGAAACTTTCCTCACATGCTACACTTTCCAAGCAACACACCATACTCTGTTGAAGTAAACAAACGACAGGCGACA
>CAJHQP010002316.1:0-88932 GCA_905132765.1 Moricandia arvensis | reverse complement strand
ATGTATTTTGAAGTATTAAGTTGTTTTTTTTTTTTTTGTTGAAGTTGAACTATAACACTATGCTATGCACCTTTCGTTATCCTTTTCGAAAAGGAATTAGACCTTTTTTTCTTATTTTGCTTGTGTTTCTTGTGTTGGATTTTTTTATGAATTATGATGAAAAACCATAGTGATGTAGTTTGATTATGTGAGGTTTAATAGAAGATATAGTATCGATGGAGCTCTAGCCTATTAAGAGATAAGTTCTATTGTGTGATGGATAAGCTGTTGACTTATCCTTTACATACGCCACTAGAGCTGCGCAAATGCGATTGGGTTTCGAACACGCATGTGCACATAGTACAATAACGAGATAAAAGCTTAGAGATAATTGTAAGCGTCAGACCCCTCCTACACAGATAGATACTTATTTCACTGCGCAGCACCATCCCAGCATTGTCTAGATTACATTACCTACTCCACACTCGCGAGTAGCAAGACCAGCTCGTTGAACTAGATTATGCAAAAAGCAAGCAGACGAGAACAGAAAAGACATGAGTAAAGTGTAACAGAGGCGTTCTTGTTCAACTTTGCACGATGTTTCTTTGATGTATCAACTTCACAGAGAGACAGTCCTCACGTGTTTGTCAAAGAGCAAAGCCATCTGTGCCCATCCTCGTCTCACTGCTGCTTCTGTCATTCTTCTGTTCCTCAGTTACATCAGCTCTCCTGTATGCGCAGAAAATGTGCAACCGGTCAGCTGACTTACAGAGTAACTATAGAAATCATACAGTGACACTAAGAAAGAAAGAGTGTTGGTTGTTTACTTTAGCATTGCTCGTGTCTACTGGTACTAACTAATCGCGCATCTGCTGCAGCACGTGATCTCAAGTAATACATCCCGTTTTCAAACCCTCTATCAATATTCATCACAGTTTACATTTTTGTGAGTCACGCGAATGCAAGACTGAATCTGAGCATGTGAGTTCATGAACGATGCAATCATATAGAACAGATTCATCAAACATTCTATAAAGGAGTTAAGTAAAGCTTAAAGATAAGTAGTTACCTTGTTCCAAGTGTGGAAGTGTAGGAAGTTGAGTTGCGCTAAAGTTGGGTTTGTCGCATGTGTAGTATTCAACTTTGGCTTTGACAATAAGCATCCACGATCAGCTGCCATATCAACACATGTTTCTCGCTTAATCTCCCACACGTCCTGAGTCATTTGCACGACAAGGTTAAAACAAAATCTGAACCACAGTAGTGCATTGAGCATAAAAGAATGAGAAAAGCTATACCTATAAATTGCTTTCAAGTTATCGGGAATCTCCGGACATTCACACAGAACCATTCTCATAATTATCTTGTTTTTCAGAGTAGGAGACCAGAGTCCCATGTCAGTCAAGTCAGTGAAGCAGATGCTTGTTCACACTTACGAATTCACCACTGAAAAATACAGGAAACAACCAATGATTGAGCTATGGAGAAAACCAGAAACATAACTTTGTGGTGTACTCTTTATCAGCATACCTCAAGACTCTGCGACTATAGATGTTTGAAGTATAAGGTTCAAAACATTCATTATTCCAGAATCTGGCTGGTTGAAGCGTTGGCATTGGTGTACTACAGAGAATTTCTAATTCCGTTCTTTGAAATCATATCCCTGAGAGCAGCCAGTCCCAGCGGGCCGAAGGCACTACATTCCACATGTCAGTTGAAGAAGACCTAAAAGATACGCCAACCAAGCAATTAAAACAAGAGTTTATGACAATCTTGAACAGATCAAAAAATATTTGTTGAGATACATACCTTACTCACAGGACTTCCTTGTATGTCTCATACGTACCTTCCTTTGTAGCAATCTCTGAAGATGACTTGAGTGCATGGTAGTATATGGTTTCAAATATATCTTTGTAAGTTGTTGGCCTGAATTATTGCAAAAGTTGCTCAGACAAGAGAACAAAACTACTTTGAAAGGTGATTCAAAAGTTAACTCAAGGGAATCAAATGGCATTCCCAGAAGAATAAATGCAATCTGCAAGACCTTGTACACCAATACCGATAGGCCTATGACGCATGTTTGAAGTTTTGGCGGTCTCCACAGGATAATGATTCACATCTATTATCTTATTGAGATTAACAGTAACTGTTGCAGTCACCTGAAGAAACAGAATATAATTTTTTTAAATCAACATCAAAACTACAGACATGGAAACTTATCAAAATGGATTAAGTAAATAAGCGCTTACCTCTGCTAGCTTGTCGAAATCAAAGTAACGATTCTTGGAGCCCAAGCTGCCTACAATCTTAGATGGATGTGAGTCCAAGGGACATCCTGTTGTGAGGTGTTAAGACATGTCAAGAGTAATGCACCAAAGCAAGGTAAAATGCATCACTGAAACACCTTTTCAACGCACCTTCTCCCTAACGAATCGAGGTAAAGCAATAGATGCAAGATTGCACACAGCAGTTTCTGTTGGACTTGTGTATTCGATGATTTCAGTGCATAAATTGGAAGACTTAATGGTACCCAGATTTTGCTGATTGCTTTTCCTGTTACATGAATCCTACAGTAAAATGAAGAGTGAGAAACTGAGTTTTCATGCTATACTGAGTGGCTACATAGTTACAGGACGGTTTCTTACCTTGAACAGCATGTATGGTGTCCCTGTTTCAACTTGGATGTCAAGAATTTCATACCATAGTTGCTGTGCCTGACAACCTTTCTTAGCCTTACCCTAAAGATAAAAACACAATACATAGAAAAAGGAGTATTATGATTGTAAGAGTTTGAATTCTGAAAGTGAACCAAGATTAAATCACTCACTGGTTCTCATACTGACTATAAAGCCTCTCAAAATCTGCACCCAGCAATCTGCCAAACCTGAGCTTCATTAGACCAAAAGAGCGACCACTGCCCATCATTCTGGACCCTTTCCATGAAAAGATCTGGTATCCAAAGACCGTTAAAACAAGTCTCTGCCCTGTGTTCTCCTGAAAAAGAAAGAAAATAAAGTATAATGTAGAGTGTATTAAACAAACTCAAGATTATCTTGTAGGGAATGAGGTGATCTCAGTACCTTCCATGATTCTTACGGAGCTCAAGAAACTCAAAAAATGTCAGCATGCCACGGCTCAGGTATACGGCAAAGGCTCCTTCACCAATTGCAAATAAAATATACATAAGCCAAGACGGAACTAGGCAATTGAGAAACAATCATGATAATGGATAGCAATGAAATATATATACCCTTTCTCTTGCCTCCTCCTTGTCAACATAACGCGCAGTGTCATTGAAAACACGCAGCATTGGAACAATACCATTAGATTCTCCATTAGTGCCACGAATGTAACTTCCAGATGCACGGATGTTGTGAACTGAAACACCTATACCCCCAGCTGATTTACTTATAACAGCACACTCCTTCAATGTCTCATATATCCTCAATGCTATCATCCTTCATGCAGATCAGAAAGCAGCTGCTTAGCTGCAAATATAAACGCGCATCAGTAAAACTATGATGCAGATGCAAAACAGAAAGAAAAAAACAGGTATTTTACTTGAGCCCTTGGAGTTCTGAATTGAAGAGAGTGGAGAAGCATGAGTAAACCAATCGCTGAGACATTAAATGGTAAGTTTGGATGCAGAATCAATGTCTTCTTTGTGAATACCAACAGACACCCTCATGAGCATGTGCTGAGGCCTTTCAACAACTTTGCCATGGACTTTTAAGAGGTACGATCTTTCAAGAGTTTTGAATCCAAAGTAGTCATATTCGAAATCACGATCATATATGATTTCACTGTCCAGACGCGTAGCATTCTATGATAATAAAACAAACGAGATTAGTAAATTCAAAAGCAAGACTGAGTGTAAAAACAAAAGCTTTTATACCTTCATAATGATCTCAAATACATCATCAGCAATTAGAGGAGATTCAAGTCCAGATCTCTCATTGACATGACTGTACATGTCCTTAATCCTGAAGAACATACCCAAAATCCATCAAAACTCAACTCATATGAATATGTACCAATCACTAATAAAAGATCAAAACAAGACTCACGTCTCAGAGAATGACTTCTTAGTGTTCTTGTGGAGATTAGAGACAGCAATCCTTGCAGCCAACTGATATATATAAAAACATTGAAACAATCAAAATACTTAAAACCAAAACAATGTCTTGACTTCAACAGCTTTGTCACATGTCTCAATGCCTACAGAACATTGAAACAATCAAAATATAGACATCACAAACAGCTGATTACATGTCTATATGCGTACATATATAAACATTGAAGCAATCAAAATACATTAAACCAAACCAATCAAAAGCTTGATTACAGTTCTCTATGCCTGCAGATCGGATCATGAAGATTCAACTGAACATTGGAATGGATTCTGGGCAATTATAAAATATGAGAAGAAACTCACGGAGGCGTAATCAGGATGGTTGGCGGTCATAGCAGCGGCAGTCTCGGCGGCTAACTCGTCGAGTTGAGTGGTGGTGACGCCTTTGTAGACACCGGCGCAGACTTTCTGGGAGACGAGGACAGGGTCGCCAGTGATCGACACTGAGGCCATAGCTAAGCTTCTTTAGCCTCGCTGTGATCTTGTCGAAGTGAACAGGCTCCTGCCTTCCGTCACGCTTCACTACGTACATCTTCACTTTCTCACAAGAATTTCGTCGAACACTTGGTGGGCGACTGGTGTGTCTCTGACCACAATGTTAAAAAAACTTCAAATAGGTTTGAGCACAAAATGGATGGGCTTTTGGCGCGAAGTTTTTAGGTTTTCCCCGCCAGCTTCCGAGAGAAGGAACTTGCAGCGTTTGCGTCGCTGAATGTGGGTCCAGCTAATGGGCTGATTGTTCTAATGGGCCTACATTAGCTAATAAATGCATATAATTTTCTTGCATATTTTAGGATGAACACAATATACTAGCGTTATCATAAAGCCCATTAATCAAGGCTAAATAAAAATTTATGAACTTGCAGCGTTTGCGTCGCTGAATGTGCGTCCAACTAATGGACCTAATTTTCTAGTGGTCCCAAATTAGCTACTAAATGCATATAATTTTCTTGCAAACTTTAGAATGAACACAATATTTTAGCGTATCATAAGCCCATTATCCAAGGCCCAAATAATAATAATACGGGAAGCTTTATCATTTCCAAAGAAAATGTTGAGAGGTCACCAGTGTCAATGTCTTCCGTGTGATTGTTTGGCATTGTGGGAAAATGCAAAAGGATAGGCCGGGCGTTTTTACCCTATGTTGAAGTACCTACCTAAACCCAAGCTGAAGAAATCGAATAAGAATGTTTTACAAAAATATTTGAATAGGACTTAAATGAGATTTATAAGCTTAATATTTTGGGGGAGGGGGTTTGAGTATAACCCGAACTAGGATCCGAAGATATATCTGAAACTAATAAAATATGTTAATGCTTTATATATTTAAGGTAATTTAGATATTTACAGTATTCGAAAGATTTTTGTAGTTTGTTACATTTGTTGTTTGATTACATTTTAGTTAGCTTAGATAGTTTAACTAATTTTTAATTATATTTGTAAATAATTAGTATATTTTTTGAAAAAATATCAAATTTTAAGTCTTTAAAAAAAATTTAGACTATTCAAAACGTTGGTTATAATCTGATTCGAATCGAACTTAATCCGATCTGATAGTTAGTAAAACCCAAAGAAGACTTATGAGTATGATATCGAAAATTGAAAAATCTGAATCAACCGAACCGAAACCGAGGAGACCCCAAACTTCCATGCCTATTACAAAGCTTCTAAGACCATTGAAGCAAAGCTTATGGTTAGCGGTTAGACAGTCCGGTTCGGTTGTAAGAACATTGAAACAAAACTAAACAAACTTGGCTTAGGGGTTTGGAAACACAATAGGTTTATAAAAGGCCCATTTAAAACCCAATATGGCCAGTATAGGCTCTTAACGAGGGTGTAAGCAAACAGTCTAAAAGTACTAAACCCTATAAAATTAGGCCTAGGCGTTTTTAGCTCAACCCGAAGTACCTACTTAAACCCCAACCGAGGAAACCGAATCTGAATCCGAACTGATATACAAAAATATCCGAATGAGATTTAAAAACTTAGTACTTTGGGGTATGGGTATAACCCGAACCGAACCAAAATCCAAACTAAGATCTGAAGATATCCAAAATTAGTAAATATATATTAATATTTTTACATATTTTAAGGTAATTTAGATATTTTATATCCAAAGATTTTTGTAGTTTGTTTATTTGCTATTTTGATACATTTTAGTTAGTTTAGATACATTAACTAATTTTTAATTAGATTTGTGAATAATTTATATATTTTTTAAAGAAAAATATTAATTTTTAAGTTTTTAAAATATAATTATGGACGACGTTAGACATTGGTTACAATCCAATCTGAACCGAATCCGGAAGGAACCGAACCGATCCGACCCGATAATGAGTAAAATCCGAAAGAAACTTATGAGCATGGTACCAAAATTCGAAAATCCAAATTAACCGAACCGAAACCGAACGGGACCCCGAACGCCCAGGGCCTACCTAAGATAGTTAACCCTCGAGCAGCTGAGCAGAGAGAAACCAGAAGAGTCTCCGTAATCGACCATGGGTGATTCTTCGAACTACGCTTTGGTGATTCTCCTTAAAAAATGTTGCTGACCTTTTAGTCTGGTAATGAAACGCAGGGAAGGTGCACGGTTCATTGCTCGTGCCGGGAAGGTGAGAGGTCAGACACCGAAAGTAGCTAAGCAGGACAAGAAGAAGAAGCCCCGTGGCCGTGCTCACAAGCGTTTGCAACACAACCGCCGTTTCGTCACCGCCGGTAAAAATACTTTTACTCCGTTTCAATCTCTGAAGATGAATTAGGGTTTCGTTGGTCGTTATTGTCTCTCCTTGGTTCATCTTAAACTTATTAGGTCTTGTGATTAGTCATTTTAATTTAGTTCAGTTAAATCACAAGATTAATGTGTAATTATGAACTCCATTTTAGTTTCTTGAGCAAATCTGATTCCAACCAAATCAACAGTTTATATGTTTTGTTTGTGCTGTTCACCATTAGACTGCGTTAGATTAATTGCATAATCTTGTGCTTTTGTTTGTTTTATTAGTCTTAAGACTCTGCGCCTTGTAGCGTGTGCTTTGATCAACATTTAGATGTTGATTATGCTACATGAACATTCGTCTCACTACCGTGTTTGTTTAGAGATGTTTGAGTCCACTCTTAATATTCGATCACTGATATAATGTTTTCTGAAAAATAAACACACATGTGATCACTGATTCCACTCTCTGTCTTCTCTGTTTCAATCAATCTATTACTTTTTCTTGGTTAATCATAGTGTTTAATAAGTTTGTTTCGAAATTGAATCAACAATTGGGTTCTTATTCGATTTTGTTTTGTGGTGTTATCTTCAGTTGTTGGCTTTGGCAAGAAGAGAGGACCAAACTCATCTGAGAAGTAGACATGAACTGTTTCACCTTTTTGATTGTGGTTTTCTGATTATTTGAATGGCTAACAAACAAAGCCAATGGATGTTGTTGAGCCAATGTTTTTAATCAGTTCCATTTGTGTTACATCTGTTTCTCCTCGGGATTATGTACCATAGATTCTTGAATTAGTGGCTTATAAATTTGATTATTGACTAGTTGCCATATTTATTACTGTGTTAGATCAATCATCTATGTTTTCAGAATGTATTATAGCTTCGACAGGTGAAACCTGTGATATAAGCACAGAAAATATTCAAGCTTCAGTTACTTCCGAGTTTTAAGGTCCTTGTTATACACAGTACTAATATGTACATTATCCTTAAGATTTTTAATCTTATCTACAAAAAGATACTTTATTGTGAAGTTTTTGCAAAATTTTATAGTTGAAATTAAGTTGTTATATATCAAAATCAAAATTTCAAATTTAGCTTCAAAAATATTTGTATTATGTGCTATGCTTATATTAATCGTAATTAATTTAAATTCTTAAAATTATAAATAACTAGTACATATATATAAATATTTCAGCAATATTAATTAATAATCTGTTGCACTAAAATATAAATTTCACATAAAATACATAATTAAATATTAAATTATAAGTAAAATATTTCATTATTCTATAGAACTTTTTATGTTCAAAGTTTTAAAAATTTACTTTAAATTACTAGCAAAATACATAATTAGATATTTTAAATTTTATGTTAAAGTCTTTATTTATTTTTTGTGTAAAACATCAATTTATAAAATAAATCTAAATATTTATGAGGTAGATAAATTGTAAGGATTAAAACGATTAACGGTAAAATATCTATAAATCATAAATGTTATATATAATTTTATAAGGATTAAAATGAAAATAAAATATGAAGTTTTGTAGTTTTTTTTTGGAAAGTAGAAAATTTTGTATTTGAAGTTATAGAGTACCTTTAGAAGATGCTATAATCTATACTAATAAAAGAACTTTTTGAGGCTCCATAAAACGTCCACATCAGCATTGTAACCATTTTTCAAAAGAAGTCACGTGACATAAAATATAATTTTACATTTTAAATATACAATATAAAATATGGAAAAACTACATATATGTTTGATTATCATTTTTCACTAAAAACGACTTATCTTCATAATGTAACATTACCATTTTATAAAAAAAAACAAAAAATATTATATATAATTTCGAAAATAATAAATAATAACTAAACATACAACATAAAAAATAGAAATACTACATTAAACATTATAGTTTTACACAATATAAGAAAAAATAAATAATAGATAAATAATGTAAATATATAATATACGAATTATATATAATATATGAATTAATATGAAATAATAAGTAAATACACAATTTTAAAAAATGGCAAAAATTTCATTAAGCATTAAATATCTATCTTAAAATATAAAATATATATATATATATATTAAGTAAATATATAATATAAGTAAATACACAATTTAAAAAAAAATAGAAAAAGTACATAAAGATTTAAACATCTATCTTAAAATGTAAAATATAGATATTACGTAAATAGAAAGTATAAGAAATGAAAATATAAATTTAAAAAAATAGAAAAAGTACATTAAGATTTAAACATCTATCTTAATATGTACATCTATCTAAAATGTAAAATATAGATATTAAGTAACTAGAAAGTATAAGAATTGAAAATACATAATGTAAGGAAAAATAAATTATAATTAAATAATATAAATATATAATACACGAATTATATATATAATAATAAGTAAATACACAATTTTAAAAATGGAAAAATAAAATATATAATGTTTAATGTAAAAATATGAGTAAATAAACATTTTTAAAAATGAAAAAGTACATTAAGATTTATACATCTATTTTAAAATGTAAAATATAGATATTAAGTATATAGAAAGTATAAGAAATGAAAATACACAATAAAAAAATGGAGAAAATTGCATTAAGAATTAAACATCTATCTTAAAATGTTAAATATAGATATTAAGTATATAGAAAGTAGAAGAAATGGAAATACATAGAATAAGCAAAAATAAATAATAAGTAAATAAAAGTTTTAAAAATGAAAATATTTTACTAAACATTAATAGAAATTTTAAAATGTAAATAAATATATATATATATATACGCAAATAATAGCAACAATAAAACGCATATTTTTAAAAATGGAAAAAATTAGATTAAGATTTAAACATCTATCTTAAATGTAATTATAGATATTAAGTAAATAGAAAGTATAAGGAATGGAAAAACGCTATTTTAAATAAGAAAGTCTAAAAATAGACATACACAATATATGTAAAATTTAAAATTGAAAATAATAAATTAAATATTTATATTAAAACGTTAAAATAAATAAATAATTAATAAATGATATAAAATGGAAATACCACATTAAACAAAAAAATGTATAATTTTACATCAAAAAAGTCCCTATAAAATCCATTATTCCATCAACATCAACCTCACACCTATCAAAGAAAATTAAAAACTCTAGCAAAAAAAAGGCTACACCATCAACTATTGTCATCCCGAAAGCCTTTGATGACCTTAAAAGAGACTTTTGAAACAATAAACTTTTTGTTAGGTTGATTCTAGACCTGGGCGTTCGGTCCCCCCATCGGGTTCGGTTCGGTTTAAACGGGTTTTCGGATTATCGGATCTAAGCCTACAAGTCCCATTCGGTTTTTTGACATTTCCGGTACGGTTACGGTTCGGAACCAACCGGGTTCGGATCGGTTCGGATGAAGCTATGAAAAACCGCCTAAACCCGAAAATTAATTGGATCCGGTTCGGTTTCGGATTTTCGTAACTAAATGTAACCAAACAACTAAAAAAATCACAAATAAACCCGAAATAACCGAAAATATCCATATAACCGATAGAAAACATAAGTTTTTAAACAACAAGCAAAAGTTGCAGACACAGGAAAACATAACTAATTTGTGTTCAAACTGAAAACATAAAATCATAAATTTAACTCGTTGAAAGCCACATTCTTTTTAAGCAAGATCAAATTGCTTAGTCTTCTTCTGGAACTATTGTGTCTCCATAATCTGAAAAAACAAAGTACAAACGATTATTATTAGCTTCCATATTATAATGTAAGAAGATTGAAATTCTTGGATATTACCTCTTTCAAGTCTGTCCACCTCTTCAAGATCAGCAAGTACTTGGGGATTTGAAAGTACTCTTGACTCCATTTTTAGGTCTTGCTTCATCCACTGCTCTGTACACATTAAAACCTCAACCATGTAATGAGTTAGACAGCTCCTATGTGGTTCTAGAAGTCTACCACTAGTACTAAAAGCACTCTCTGAAGCAACTGATGATACTTGTACAGCTAAAACATCCCGAGCAATCTCAGACAAGATAGGAAACTTAACCGAGTTCTTTCTCCACCATGAGAGTACATCGTACTCCATTCCAAGCATCAGATCAGGGTGTTCAACAGATTCTTTAAGGTATGTTTCCAACTCATCCTTTTTTTCTCTAACCCCAATCTCAGTTAGTTTCTGCTTGTACCTAACATCTATCCTTTTGTAGCCCACACAATCATCCACAAGATCCATCCTTTCAATACACTCATCTCTAGATTGAGATGGATTGCTAGACTGAGATGACTGGTCACTTGGATCAAAACCGCTTCCATGTCTTGCACTATACTCTTTGAACAAACTTCTCAAGACTAAGATCAACGAGTCATACATCTCTTTATACTCAGTTGTGTCTGTCCCATATAACTCTTCGAAACACATCTTTGCAAGCTCCAACTTGTTGCTGGGGTCGAAAACAGTGGCCACAATTAACATCATGTTAATATTCTTCACACCATCCCAATACTTGTCGAATTTTTTCATCATTTCTGCCGCCTTAGACTTCAATTCAGGATCAGGTTGCTGCAGAGTCCTATCAGATTAGTCGCAATGGTTACAATCTCACCATAGCACCTATGTGAATTGACTGAAGTTGAAGCTGAACCACCAATGTCGAGTTGTAGAAATCATCAAAAACTGACATAACTTCTCAACAGCATTCCAATCCCTTAGCTGAGGAGGTCCTATCCTTTTTGCTCCATTCTCAAACTCACTAAAGTAATCATTGTAGAGTTTGTCTTCTGCCTCCATCTTATCAAAAGCAACCTTGAACTTTTTAGCTGTTGTCAACATTAGATATGTTGAATTCCACCTTGTCTTCACATCCAGTGGCAAACTTCCTCTTGTAATCTTTCCTGAGTCAACTTTCAGCTCAAAGGATCTCAACCTGTTCGTATGTGATCTAACGTACGAGATGGCATTACGGATTGCAACCACATTATGATCTATTTCAGCCATTCCATCCCTAACTATCAAGTTAATGATATGGGCACTACATCTCATGTGTAAAAACTCCGCATCTAAAACAAAAGCCTGATCCGAGCCTAAAGCAAAAGTATTCTGAAACTTCCTCAAAGCAGAGCTATTGGCAGTAACATTATCTACGGTTATACAAAAAACCTTTTCTATTCCCCATTCAGCCAAACACTCTAGTAGAATAGATGCTATAGTCTGACCTTTGTGATCTGTGATGTGTTTGAATCCTATGATCAGTTTCTTCAACCGCCAAGAAGCATCAATATAATGCACTGTGATTACCATATAACTCGCACCTATATAAAATGAAAAATAAAAATTGTATGATCAGCTTTTAAAATGTATAATGTAATATTTATATTAATTTAAAATGTCTAAATTACAAACTATAAAACACTATAACCTGTAGTTTGGGATGTCCAAATATCTGTTGTCAGAGATACTCGTTGTTTGTTACACAAGAACCATTTTTTGAGTGCATCTTTCTTTTGAACATACATCTTGATAATGTCTTTAGTCGAGGTTCTTCTTGAATGAGGAGTGAACACAGTTGTCTATAAACATGGAAAACCAAACACATTAGATACAATTTACCAAAAATATACCGAGATGAGAAGTTGAAAACTAACCTTGTCACAGAAATGTTTCCATGCTACACTTTCAACAAATGCCAACGGCAATTGTCCTAAGACAAGCATCTGATTCGTGGCCTCTCTAAATTGAACTTCGGTGACCTTTGCTTTCTTAAGTTTACCTTCATCATCAATAGTTGGTTGCTTATCTGCTTGACCAGCCGACCAAGCAAGATAGTTCTTGCATATCTCAAGATGTTTCTTCAGATTTGATGTCCCTGATGTTGTGAGACACGAAAATGTGTTCTGGCAGTAGTTGCATACACACTTGTCTCGGTCTTCTTTAGTTCTTGTGTAATGGTCCCAAACTTCTGACCTTGTAGGGAGTATACGCTTCATTTGTGTGGTTGAGACGTCGACGTTCCTTTCTTCTTGCAGTAGTGCTGTCTGGTGTTTGAATGCTCCTTCATCATCTTTGTTTTGAGTTTCTCGAGCAACGGATGAATTTGAATCCATCTGAAAAAAAAACACATACATAATCAACTTCAGTTCACATGTAAACCGTAAAACATGTTGTATAACGATTATAAACACACATAATCAGCGTTCATAACGAAATATAGCTGTTAAAGTGGGAAAGTATCGGAACAGTAACCGCTAACGTAGAGAGAAAGAAGAAGATCAGACCGTTGTACATATAGCCGTTAGCTAAGGCAACCTTACCAAAAACCTTCACAAAAAGGCAACCTTACCAAAAACAATAAATCAAACACATAAACACATGATCCTACACATGATTTATACCGATTACAAACACACATAATCAACCCATAGAATCATGTAAGCCGTAACCTTACCAAAATCAATAGAATCATATCCACATGATTTATACCGATGACTACACATGATTTATACATGATTTATACCGATTACAACCACATGTAAGCCGCAACCTTACCAAAATCAATACATCAAACACATAAACACATGATGTATAACTATTACAAACCCACAAAATCATGGATTTAGGGCTCAAATCGATTTGGAAAACAGAAGAAGAAAAATAAAAGCCAAAGAAAAAGAGACAAAATACCTGTGATTGGATTCTTGATTGCTCCTCCGATGAAGAATGAGATGTAGAGACAAGATGATTTATAGTGGCCATTTTGATTTCCATAATGATGATGATCAATAATCGAGATAGCTTTTTTCGGAACTAGGGTTCGTCGGGAAGAAAAGGGGAAGAACCGAAGAGTTTTTGTGTATGTGTGTAAATGATTATGTTTTACAAAACGGTGTTATAAATGATCGGTATCATCGGTTGATTCGTTCGGATCTCGGTTCAGAACCGACCCGGCCCGTAGCCGAAATGTTTGGGCCGTAAAACCCAATCGGTTATTTCCTTGGATCCATTACCGACCCGAACCCGCGAGTTCGAGTTCGGGTTAGGGTGTGGACTTCGGTTACAGTACAAAACGCCCAGGCCTAGTTGATTCATTGCTTAGAAGCCTGCAACTTCCAAAAGGCAAACCTATTCATGGGAGTTGAATTGTTCCTCATAGACTCAAAGATATTCTTAAATATTTAAATTAATTTAATCCATAATTTTATTGTTAATATTCATACTAACTCTTGCATGATCAAACCATTACAATCAACAACCATTCAAGTGTTTATCCCAAAACACTTCATTTCCGTCACATCAGGTATTGGTTCATGTTGGTTTAGTATTGTTCTTGGTTTATTAGACGGTTTAGGATGGTTTTATTGTAAATGAAATTTAAATTTATTTAGCATATATTATGTTTAAAATAACTTAAATTGACTAATAGTAATATATGCTAAAATAATTCTTCGAGAGTTTTCAATTAAAGAACATTATAGTTTAATTTATTAAATTTCTTTATTATTTAAAACTAAAGTTTTTTAAAAACATAGTGAGTTATAAATATCAATGGTGGAGTTGGTGAATATAACATGAAGACAAAAATATAATATTTCCATTTTCAAGATAATAAAGTCAGATTTTTATTCAGTTATTCAATAAATTATACATAATATATATATATATATATATATTAACTATACGACACACAAATTCAAACATCACCAAAAATATTCACATAAACATTATAAACAATAATTTTAATATAAAAAATACAATTCAAGATACATTATTCAAAGAATAGTTTATATAATTAACTTTTGAAAAATCAATGAAGTTTCGCGCGTAGCGCGATTTAATCTCTAGTAACATTTTAAAGTAAATTTACTACAATTCATTTCCGTTTACAAAAGAAAAAAATCATTTATCTATATTTTATTTTGAAGATTGTTATTTACAAAAAATAGATTAGTGCAAATCTCATTTTTATTATAGATTGTTTTTTAATTTGAAGGAAAAATATCAAAATACATTACAGATAATTTTAATAAGGTTCTTTTGCTAAACTTTAATTAGATGTGTTTGCTTATATTACATCAACAAGAATGTTCACTACCGTAAAGAGTGAACCACCCTTGTAAATATTAGTCTAAACTCTTTTCTTTTGGTAAACATGTTAAAATATATTACCATTTTTTAAGTTTGTTAAAGAAAAACAGAGATAACAAGAGACAGCGAACAGAATAAACTTTGATTTGAGTTTCTGTTTAGTTTAGTCTAAACTCTTCTCACTAAAAACAGTTGACAATAGAGGTGAAGAGAATACTGTTTTATTGATTTTCACTCTTCGTCCTTTCACTACATATTTAGATGACATCTTCTAGCATAGAGAAGCGATTGCCGTTGCAATACGATGAGCTTCAGATGAGACGAGTTGCCTTTACGGACTGCTTTCGCTTTATGGTTTGCCATGTAGCTGGGTCTTTATTGGGCTGTGGAGTCTTGGGCGGCCACCATATGAAAGTAGGATTAGAGCTGGGCTTGGGCTGTCGACTATTACTAGCCACCGTGGTCGGGATCTGATACAGCCACTTTGGTAAGACAAACGAAGAAAACTCTTGGGCGAGTTGTGTAAAACTCTGGCCTGCAGTGGACTTGAGAATGCAACCATCGCTGCTGCTACGTTCCACCTCACCGTGGCGTACAAACTCGCCAACGCGTAAGTTCACAGATACCAAACATCGCTTCTCGTTGTTCCAAAAGTAGACTGTTTCAGCGTCAAAAGGGTTTATCGCCAAAGGAATATTATTATTGTAACCATCATTACCGTAGGAGATTTCAGACACTAGTTGCCATTCCCAGCTACTCGTTAGCTTCCACACGCTTAACTTGTGGTGCTCGTCGCCTTCAGAGACAACGTTCATATACATAAGACTCCCTTGAGAGGCAGTGCAACATCTTTGAAACCGTGGGAACGTTTCTAAATCAGGAAAATGCGTAGCACGACACGTAGGATGATCAGAACCCATGTCGAAGAAGTTGATTGATACAACAACTTCATCATTCTCGTTGTTGCGGGCGACCCAGTGAAGATGTCCATTCAAGCTAATGGAATAGCCAAACTCGTGATAGTGACGGTGACGGCGAAAAGAGTACGGAAACGTGATTGTTTCTTGACGCCACAAGCCAGTCTCTGATGAATACATCAGCAAATGAAAGCTCTTTGTCCATGGGTTTGCATCATAGAGCAGAACGACTTTAAAACCCAAAACGACGCCGTTTTTATCGGTCCGTGTGGCTAAACCGAGGTGTCGGTAATCCTCCTCTGCTTCAAACCATGGAGGATCAGTTTCTACGCATTCTCGTGAGACAGGATTCGCCACGTACAAGGACACGTTCCCGAGGAGAGACACAACACGGATGAGAATCAACCCGACATCCGTGTAAGCCACGACTCTAGCTTCTCTGTGTTTTTCCTTGAACGCTTTGGTAATGAAAGTGGAGATGTAAGAGCCGAGCTGTTGTGTTGTTGGATGACCCCAAATCTCGCATCCGTAGTGAGAAACGGCTTCAAGCTGAGTATCTTTTAGCATGAGTGACCATAGAGAGTGTGAGTCTTGATGGTGAGAAAGGAAAAGGTTGCGGAGTAAGGGAGATTCGAGTCTTGATCTCCATTGCTTGCAGACCAGTTTGGAAGTGGCTATGGTTTTTAATGGTAATCGGACAAGTATTGTTCCCCATAGATCCTCGTTTAAGGTATCCATCTCTTCCTCCACTCTCGTTTTTTTTCTTCTTGTTTTTGATTTTAAGATGCAAATAGGGTTTGTTTATATAAAGGGAGCCGTGGAGAAAACGACGCTGGTTTATTTGGTTTGATTTGGTTAAAAAATGGTAATAGTGTTTACTTTTTATTATATGAAATAATTGCATTTGAGAAACTATCCACTTTTCGACAAAAAAAAAAGAGGAAGCTATCCTTTTTCTCTCTACAACGGAAAAAAAGAACAAGAGATTTAGGAACTGTTAAATCTCAGTATGATTATTAGACAAAGGAGGAAAGGTGTTTTTTCAAGATTTTACTTAACTATTATTTCTAGTTCAAGATCGAATGTTTCTTTAGAGTAATAATATATTATACTAAAAAATATATAATAGCTTTTAAAAATTTAAAACCAATGTGAACGGCTGAGCGAAGGGAGTATGCATCAATGAAATTGTTTATTATATAACTCTCGGTATAAAGAGAGGAATGAGAATTATAAGTTTTGATGCTGGACCTGAACAAGTATGTGACATTGAAACACCAAAAAGGATAGAAAAATGTGATAAACCACCATGGTAAGTTAGAGGGCAGATTAAGGATGATCATGCCTAATCAAGATTGTGTTACTTTGTGGGTTCTCTATGTAAATTCAAACCACAAAACGTAAACCAACCGCAGATCAATTTAAGAAAAATAAAACTATGGAGAGATATAAAAAAATCCAAAAAACACAAATACATATGAAAAGAGATAAAAAAAAGATGATCAAATGCCCATTACAAAGACACACAAACCCGGTAATAACAAAGAGACCAGCAACAAGATATTGGTTCCAAAGCTTTCAAATTTGATTTGCGTTTTGATAAGCATTACGATTCAATCACAAAGAGAAAAGAACATTTTTAGTCTTTGAAACTTTGAAAATTTAGAGATCAGACTCGATGAGGTAATCTCCAAGCCTTTCAACAACCAAGTTGCATTGACCTCCAGTCATGGGCTCCTCGTAGATGCCAATGACCAAAGCTTGATTCGTCTTCTTGATGGTAACGCCTCCAGGTCCCTGCATAGATTGTAAAATGTATTCTTATCCCACTCTCCATCATAATATGGGTTAGTAGATGAAAATCATGTTACCTTCTTGCCACGGATGACAGCTCCAGGTTCACCTTGAATAACCATGTACTTGGCCCCACCGAGAAAGAGTCCGGTTGGTGCAAGAAACCCAGGCTCCTCGAAGTCCTTGGTGATCCCTTTGACCTCCTCCGTCTTCAACTGTAAAACACATACATATCAAGAAAAGATCAAGAATTTAGATTGAACCCGTGAACCCGACCCGGACATATTTAAAACCTGAATAGCGATTAATAGATTTGGTGAAAATAATTTCAGCTTCATTGAATCAGAAACACACATGGATCTAACTACGGATACTGATGAAATCTCAAAGCGGACTACAGATCTTCTAGATCCTAGGGTTGAACTCAATCTACTGATCAACAAAAACAGATCGAGTTTTTTTTTCATCAGATTCCCGGAGAAGAGGATCGTAGATGGTAAATCGAGATCCAGATCGGAGATTCTTCAGATCTAATCACGGAAAAAGAAGGAAACCTGAGGGAAATGGGCGCTCTGAGCCCAGACAGTGCCGTCTAGACCGAGAATAGCGGCGGCGGTGAGGTGGTTGCCTTCCACATCGCACATAAGGTGGTCATCAACGTACGATTGCCACGACATCTTCTTCTTCTACTTTTTTTTTTTTTTCTGTGAAAGACTTCTCTCTCTCAAATGTGAGTTTTTGATCGTAGTAGACAAGGAAATGTTGTGGTTCAAATATATATTCTATCCCTATCACAAATATTTTTTATACAAGTACATTAAATTTCTATCATGACAAAAAAAAAAGGAATTTCTATCATATATGATATATCTATTATATTTTGTTATTATTAATTCTAATAAAATTCAACCAATACTCAACAGATTCAACTATTTCCTAAAAATAAAATTTATTATTACTAAATAGTAAAATTTTATAAAACTTTAAAATCTATTTTTTTGTGGAATTCTAAATACAAGAAATATTTTCTGCTTAATTTTAACTATTTGTTGGTTTTGGGCTGTAAAATCAAATTAATTATAGTTATTATTTTCGTGGGATTCGTTTTTAAATATTTAATACTCTATGTTTGCTTACTGTACAAAAAGCTATTGGGATATATATTCTTACTATACAAAAGTCTGTAGGAAAGTAGAAAATTTGAATGGGAAATAGGAAACTAAAAACATTAATAAGAAGATATGAACAAAGATGTAGAAACAAAAATAGGCACAAATGGTATATGTGTGTAAATAAATTGAGAATCTATATATTTATAGAGGGAAAAAAATATATATGGGAAATCAAAGCAAACTATGACCATACGAAGTATTTGCAAAATGGAGGAAAAAATCATTTAAATTACACTGGTTAGTTGTATAATAAGCTGTATCAAATAATGTTATTAGAATTTATTTTAAAATTCTATATTACCATATACTTTCTATGATTTTTGGGTTAATAGTTTATTATTAACATTTAAAATATAATTTATAATAACCGAAAGAAGAAAATAAACCAAAAATAAATAAAGTATTCCAAAAAAAATACGGTGTTCTTCTCTTCAGAAGTGAATCTCTATCACCGCAATTAAAGTAAAATAACACAATATACACTAAAAAGATGACAACATATCAAATACTTTCTATGTTTTGATTGATGTTTCTTTATGTGAACAAATATTTTAAAATTATCAGTGGGTTAAACTTTGATCACATATAATGAGTTAGAGTAGTGACACTGTATCAACCCAACCAATGATCTTCTCATGGAGATAGACTTATCTGCACTAATGCTTCGAAAGCGTACATACGCGGAAATTGCACAGCGCTTGAAACTAAGCTAATGTGAGCACGTGCACGATGAGGCCTTACGACATAGCACCCTGAAACATATCGGATGCACATCTATTAAATATGACTTACCAGGCATGCTGTCTCCAATAGCTCAAATGTGTTGTAAACACAATACACTACGCATTTTGAATCATTCAGAGGTGGTTAATTATTGTAAAATGACATTCTAAAATAACATCAATGTGTTGAAACAATAGCTACACTCATTTCAATTTAGTTGTCCGATGTTGTAGAGTAAATTTTTGCTTTTAAAATATTTAATTTCGTTTATAATTTTAATGTAAAATTTAATATTTTCATATGTTATTCTATAATGATTGAATGTGGTTAGATGTAAAGAATGTTAATTTTTATTTCGACAAGAAAGTAAAATAAATATTTCTTAACTGTATGTAAAAACTTAAAAGACAAGTAAAATTAATACGGAGGGAGTGCAGATAAGCATACATATCTATATATCTAAGAAGAGTTTGTCCTCTTCTCATGGTGACACTCTCATCAATTACGATCTCAAATAATCTTGACACATAAGCGTAAATCTTAAATATTAATGAATAGTCCTAATTTATAATTATTATTATTAAACTAAATATATTTACATAATATTAAATAGCCATATAATATATAATTAAGCTATATAAAACTACAAATCATTTAGATTTAAATATAATAAATAATATTTAACATAATGTAACATATGATAATATATATTTACCTATTATACAGTATAATGCACAAAATTATATTTCGAAGAATAATATGTGACAAAATTATTATCTACAGTTACATATACATTATTCACTATTAGTTTATAAGTATTATACGATATAATACAATATAAATAGTCCCATATATTTATAATATAAGCAAAATAAATAACAAACATCAGTGCTAATTTAATTGATAAATAATTAATCTGACACAATTTAACAGAAGATAATATTTAAAATTTTGGTATACAAAATACTTACAATTTAAAATTTGCACGAATTTTATATTATTTGAAATATTATTTCTACAGTTACATATATTGCTACTTTAGTATGTTTTTAATATATTTACACAAATTAAATAGTCCATAAATATTTTATAATTAAAGCTATTAAACATAAATAAGTCTTTAGATTTTAAATTAAAATAATTATTTAACATAATTTAACATATGATAATATTTATAATTTAGCTATATAAACTGTACTTACAATTTTAAATTTTTGCAAGAAATTAATTCATTTTGTTGATAAATATTATTATCTACAGTTACATATACATTATTTTTACTATTTGTTTTAGTATTATTATCTTATATATAATACAATATTAAATGCGTCCATAAATATTTATAATTAAAGCAAAATTAAAACAAATCAGTTGTAATTTTAAATTATAAATAATTATTTGACATAATTTAACAGAAGATAATATTTACAATTTTGGTGATACAAATATACTACAATTTAAAATTTGCACGAATTTATATTATTTTGAAATATTATTATCTACAGTTACATATATGCTACTTTAGTATTTGTTTAATATATATAAACTGATTTTAAATAAATATAAAAAATATACATAATTTCTAATTTTAAAACATGTAAATAAATTGAAAAGAACATGAACAGTCATACATAAGTTTTAATTTAGATACATGTAACTAAATTAAAATTAATACGAACAGTCATTATCATTTTGTATCATAAACAAAATACAACATAATTTATTATTAATAATAATTAATAAATTAGTTCTGATAATATATTTATGGTAAGCTATAAATTTATCTTTTTAAAAAGTATTAATTTTAAGTAGTATCAAAATATTAATAAATAAAATAAAGCTATCAAAATTAGTGATAATATATAGTAATTTGTTATATATTATCAATAAATTCTCTTTATTAACTTCGAATAATGTGGTTTACTTTCACATTAACTATAATAATTTATGTTAGATTAAAAAAACATTTATATTTATAAATATTAACAATTAGTATTAGGTTTCAAAGTTGCATACCTAATTTGAAATAATGATAAAATATTAAAAAGTAGACTCTACGTTTCAAACCTATCAAATAGAAAAGAGAAGCTGAGCTCTAAAAGGACAGAAAACCGTTAGCATGAAAAGTACAAAGAATCCTCAAAGCATGGTCAATCAAATTTAAAATACGTGTAATGAAGACACATATTTTGTACAGACCAATAACGATAAGATATAAATTTACAAGACATATTATGTAAACTATTCAAATTCTTATTCTCCAATATTTTGAAATGTAATGTCTTTGTAAGTATAATCGCTTATTCCCAACAATTATTGTCTTTAAACTTTTAGTGTGCTATGATTTCCAGTTTGTTTTCATACTAGAAATATAAGAGTTGTTGTATATTAGTTAAGCAGTCAAAAAATAGTTTTCTTTTACTAATTAACTGGAAATGACACTATTACACGTGAGGATTAGTAGTAATTGTTTTCCAAGACACTTACCAACAACATTCACAATTTCTGTTTGATACAAATCTAGCCCAATTCCGCGCAAATGTGCGGACTTCCCGCTAATCATTTTTTCTATACTATATAGTCATAGTATAACATTTTTTATCATTTCTACGCTTCCGCCATGGTCATACAAAGAGATTGAAGGAAAAGTCGACAAATTGCAATTAAATTTCTTTTCATCTACTGATATTCTGAAGAGGTTAGTTTCATGAACTTTAATATTGCTTGTATACTCATGCAGAGTCCAGACAAGTTTGACCAGAAATACTCAAGACCTACTTAATGGTTATATAAAACGAAAAAGTATGCAACACATACTCTGGCCAGTTAAAATCTGATTAGGTGAAGCTCCATCAGAAAGCCTTCACTTCTGGTCTTTCCCTTTCCTTCCAGATCCAAGATCCAAGATTATACTATAGACATATTAGTTTCATTTTATCATTGTAAAACAAAATGATATACAAAATTAAAATAATACATATAATATAACTAAACTTTTCAAACTAGAAAAAATTTTGACAAATAATATAAAAAATATTTAAGACACACATAATATAAAAAGATATTAAACTAAAATAAGTGTTAAAATAGTGAAAATTTTCTTTTTGCAACAAATAAATTTAAGAAAAATAATGATAAATTAGAAGGATGGAAATAATAGCCAAAACGACAAAACAATTATGAAATCTCGCACAATAATCATGTCACTAAATAATTTCTCTCTTCTAACAGGTAAGCATGTTTAAGCTTGAATATATTGATTTCATTTGATTCTTTGTAAATGGACTATATAGATGATCTCAAACACTAAAGTTTAATTACAAAAATCCTAATAAGTCATTGAAAAACTTCACTTACTTCTATCGAAAGAAAGTAAGTAATTTTTGTGACTTATTGATATAACTAACCAAAATAAACTTGAAGAAATAAATAGTTTATATTTTAAAATATTCTATTATAGTTAAGCAAATATATAATTTCTAAAATGAATAGTAAATAAATAGTTAAAATGTTGTAAAATAAGTAAACACATTAATTATAATTGTAATGAAAGTAAATTACCCATTAACGATGTTTGGTCAGGGCATTACATATTGTTGGATTTGCTAATTCCTTAAGCAAGATAGTAAGGATGGACACAGAGTGAATAACCATGTTTTTGTAGGTATTCATGATCCAATCTATTTCATCAAGATCATCAACTTGTTGATTCGATTTGATCAGTAACCATCCAAATGTTTTGTTTTCGGGTATCTGAAATTATATGTTTAAAAAGAATAATCGATTCGATCCAAATGATTTAATCAAATAAAATTATCATAAAAGTTACATAAAAATAATAATTTTATAATTTTGTGTATAATTATTTAAATATATATACATATATATATATTCATAATGGATAGTTACTAAGAATATTACTATTTGTAATTGATTCATTTTTAAAGGATACTAGATATTAGTATTTGTTTTGGTTCAGAGTTATGAAAGCTCGGCCTGGTATTATTAAGGCCTCATTCATAAAAAAAAAATTTTAGTACCAAAAGAGTAATATATCTAAAATATAACAAGTTAATCTAAAGAAATAAAGTGAAGAGGCAAAAACAAATGGTCTATCTTTATATAGTATATACAATTTCAGAAATTTCTATAGGGAATTTTGCAAAATTGACTCAAAACTCAAAGTTAAACACAAAACTAACCTCTTTTTTTTGTCATTTTTTGTGTCCAATTCACCCCATATGTTTACATTATTTACGAAAATGCCACTGATTTTTTTTTCTTCTGAAAATGACATTTTTACTCTTTCAACCTCATCATCTTCAAATATTTACAATATTGCCATTGCCATCAATACCACAACCACCATGAACAACCAATTTGAAGCTCTTAATGCACCTAAAATTGATTGACACTACCTAAAATTGATTGACACTAAATGTTATGAACAAAAAACAACATCTCTTTAACTTTGTCTCCATATTCATCCAAAAAATTTAAGCTTTTGATTTTAAAATTTTTATGCTTGGTAGAGCCATTCAAGCATACTATTCTTCGTGGGTTACTTTCGTTTGAGGTTCTGGGTGGTTGGAGAAGAATATGTGTGCTTAGGAAGTCATCTCACTAGTTAAAGGTATGAAATTAAAATTTTTTTCAGATTTGTTCGCGTCGAAGACTTACCCGTAAGTTGTCTGGCTGAAGACGACTTACGGGTAAGTCTTCTAAGCAAACGGACGATTTACTTGTAAGTCGTCCCGATTTGTTTGTAAAGAAAAAATTCTAGACGACTTACTAGTAAGTCGTCCAGGATAAATGGGTTAGTTTTGCATTTGACCGAGTTGTGTCAGATATTTGACTTTTCCTGGACGACTTACAAGTAAGTCGTCTCTGGGAAATCAAAAATTTCAATATTTTATTAAAGCTAGACGACTTACAGGTAAGTCGTCTCAGGTTACTTTTGCAATTGGAAAATAAAACTTAAATATTTAAATTTTCCCAGACGACTTACTTGGAAGTCGTCTAGGTAGAGGACCTTCCTGAAAGTCGTC
The DNA here is from genome assembly GCA_905132765.1 of Moricandia arvensis. NCBI lineage: Eukaryota > Viridiplantae > Streptophyta > Magnoliopsida > Brassicales > Brassicaceae > Moricandia > Moricandia arvensis. Next base: position 64,362 of record CAJHQP010002316.1, on the reverse strand, counting down.
CAGGATAAGCGAAGTCTTCCAGATTTTTTTCCGAGATTCTGGTCAAACCTTGCTTCTCTCGGACGACTTTCAAGTAAGTCCTCTACCTAGACGACTTTAAATTAAGTCGCCTGGGAAAATTTAAATATTTAAGTTTTATTTCCGAATTGCAAAATAACCTGAGAAGACTTACATGTAAGTCGTCTAACTTTAATAAAATATTAAAATTTTTGATTTCCCAGAGACGACTTACTTGTAAGTCGTCCAAGAAAAATCAAATATCTGACACAACTCAGTCAAATGCAAAACTAACCCGTTTATCCTGGACGACTTACTAGTAAGTCGTCTAGAATTTTTTTCTTAACAAACAAATCTGGACGACGTCCCATTTTAAAGTCAATTGCAAAAATGACCTATTTGGACGACTTACTTGTAAGTCGTCTATGTCTTCCAGACGACTTACCCGTCAGTCGTCTGCGTCAATGTTTAGTAAACTTTCATTTTCTCTATGTTTACTAATGTGTTTTATTTTGAATTTTTGCAGATGTTGCATAAGTTACATGCAGTGTATGGGGAATTGTTTTTGAAAGATTTTGATTGGAATTTTATGGTTGATAATTTCAAAGGAGCGAGACTATTTTTGTTGAGTAAAAGTTCGACACATGCTGAACTTGTTGCAATGGTTCAAGAAGATTATAACCTGGACATGAGCACAAAATCTGTGGAGATAACCTACTTGTTACCAGCGGAAATGATGCAGGCTCCAGACACCCCTCCTATTCATGTTACAAGTGATAGACAAGTTCGAAACTTGCTCGAGATAACCAAAACGTATGGAGTGCGGCTTTGTGTATCAAGTCGTAGCAAGGTGGAAACGGTTTCAGAGGAAAGGGAAGAAGACAATGAAGATGATGAAGCTGATGAATGTTTTGAAGATGATGATGATGATTTGGTTGAAGATGAAAATCATGATGTGGAGGAGGATGATGGGGAGAAGGATGTTGATATCTCTATTGTTGCTGAAGCAGATGAGAATGGTGAGGATTACAGTGTTTATGGAAAAGTTAAAGATGAGGATTTGGAAGAAGATGATGATATGTTTTTTGAAGAATTCGAAAAGACATATGCTATTGAAGGAGAAAGATCGAATGGTAACAGTATCTACGTCAACCAGAGTTTTGTTAGAAAGGATGCACTACTTTCAGAGCTGCGGTTGACTACAGTTAGGTGTAAGTTCTCCTTCAGAATATACAAGTCAACGAAAACTCTCCTTGTGGCAACATATCGGGTTAGTGGTTGTGGATGGAAGATCAGAGCGAGTGTGAAACATGGAACAAATACGTTTTGGGTAACAAAGTATGTGGAAACACATACATGCTCAGTGGGAGACCGAATCGCTCAACGGAGACACTGTACTCCGAAGTATGTTGGACGGCTTTTCATTGATCGTGTTGGAATCATTGATGGGTTGAATCCGCAGCATATCACTGATGCAATGAAGAACATGTTTGGCATGACGCTTGATTACACCACTTCATACAGAGCACCGTTATATGCACAAACATTGGTGAGAGGATCAACAGAAGATGGGTATTCGCGTCTGCCATCATATCTCGAACAAATCTCCTTAGCAAATCTCGGTTTTATCACGGCTATAGAACTTGATTCTATCAATAGATTTAAGTATCTATTTCTCTCATTTGGAGCTTCTATCAGAGGTTTTAAGTATCAGAGAAGGGTAATTGTGGTGGATGGGACTCACCTAAGTGGGAAATATGGAGGTACTATGTTAGTTGCAGCCGCACAAGATGGGAATTTTCAGATATTTCCATTGGCTTTTGGGATCGTAGATGCTGAAGATGACCCTTCTTGGGAATGGTTTTTCACAAAATTGGCTAGTTGTGTATCTGATGAGCAGCCTCTGGTGATAGTCTCCGACCGGCATGCAGCCATTAAAAGTGCGTGTAATAAGGTGTTTCCTTGGGCAACCCGAGGAATATGTTATTATCACCTTCAAGATAACATTGTCAAAAAGTATAAAGGGAAACATCTCTTGTACTTGGTGAAAGGTGCTGCTTATGCCCATACGGTTTCAGATTTTGATCGGTACATGGCTGAGATACGGAGTGCAAACCCGGATCTTGCAACATATTTGGAGAATGCCGATGTCACCTATGGTCAAGGGTTTATTCTCAGGGGGACATGTACAACATAAAAACAAGCAACATCGCATAATCTATTAATTCCGCACTGAAGCGAGCTAGAGGATTTCCGATTCAGTTCCTATTGGAGTACATAAGAGAGAAGCTAGGAAAGTGGTTTTGGAAAAGGAGAGATGATGCTTTGAGTCTCCCAAGTCACCATAGTCGCGGTGTTGAATACTTGCTTGTTGTTCGATCGAGAATAGCGGATACGATGAGGGTTCAACCAATTGATGGATGGCGATTCTTTGTGAAAGGTGGCAAAATGGACTGTGTGGTTGATTTGGAACATGGAAAGTGTGATTGTGGTGTTTATGCAGTGGAGAAAATACCTTGCTCTCATGCTATAGCTGCTGGAATACATGCTGGTTTGCATATCTCCACACTTGTAAGTCCAGTTTACTCAAAGGATTATTTGTTTGCAGGATACTCAGAAAATATATATCCTTGTGTTGGACAACAAGTTGAGGAACGCACATGCTTGCCTCCGGAGGTAAAACGTGGTCGGGGAAGACAAAAGAAATCAAGATGGCAATCCTGGTTGGAGCTATCCAGGATGAAAGGACGCAAACCTAGGAAACAACACAGGGTTTATAGATGCTCAAATTGCAAGGAAACTGGTCATAACGAAACCACACATGTAAGGAACCACTAGACGACTAACTTGAAGGTCGTCCAGAAGACTTCAAGTAAGTCGTCCAGAGTTTATTCCTCCAGAAGACCTTCAAGTAAGTCGTCCAGAAGGTTAGTCCTCCAGAAGACCTTGAAGTTAGTCGTCCAGAAGACCTTCAAGTAAGTCCGTCCAGAGTTATTCTCCAGAAGACCTTCAAAGTCGTCAGAGGTAGTCTCCAGAAGACCTTCAAGTTAGTCGTCGACCAAGAAGACCTTCAAGTTTTGTCATGTATTAAGAATTTGTGTTTAGTCTATGTATTCAGTTAGGTCGTCCAGTATTCTGTTAGGTCGTCCAATATAATGCTAAGTCGTCCAATATAATGTTAAGTCGTCCAATATAAAAGTTCAATATAATGCTAAGTCGTCTAATTATATTAAAAGTTCAAGTACACACAAATCCTAATCTATCATAAATTACAAGTTTAAATACACACAAATCCTAATCTATCATAAATTACAAGTTCAAATACACACAAATCCTAATCTATCATACATCATATGTTCCAAGGTTTTTTACAAGGTCATCGTTTTCTTTCGCATGCTGCTCAGGAAGCTCTTTAAATATATCGATCGCCATCTTATCCCTCATAGTCTTTGCGTTGGGCTTAGCAAAGTCTTTTTGGGTAAATGGCATCCCAAGAGCATGACATTCAATGTACCTCAGAGTGTACACGCCACAATCACCAGATCTGGCCTGAGGGATATTGGTTGGTCTCTCATACGTGAATGGCTCCAGTGATAACTGGTCACGTTGAGAAACGGTAGCGTACTCAAAAAACAGATAAGGGAGCATGTGGAGAAAAGGCTCCATTACCACATCCATTTCTGCATCGGAGATATGTGAACGAATGCTGTCCCAGACGACAATGTGTCTCTTAGGGATCGATATCCACATAGCAATCCAATGACTGTCGTTGTAGTTCACTGGCGCATAGATATCATCAATATCCATCCCCCAAACCTTGTCCGTCTGGCAAAATGATGGTAACTTGCCTGCATAATAATTTCACTCCCCACGAGGGAGTTTTCTTCCTAAACCGCAGGCATCGGGCTTCGTGTCCTGAAAATCCTTGTAGTTGAATCTCCATTGTTGAGAAAATAGATGATCAAGGAAGCAAATTCTCTCGCTCCTGAAATGTTGTGGCGTCTCCTGGTGCCTCTTCCTCAAAACATTAATCCAAGCATCGATATACTGCATATAAAATAATACAAGTCAGAAGATAAAATAATACAAGTCAGAAGATAGCAGACGACTTAACATAAGTTGTCTGATAAGTCTTCTACGAAGAAGACTTTGTAGACGACTTACAAGACGACTTACCATAGGTCATCTAGAGAGTCTTCTTCACAGACGACTTACCAGACGACTTATTTTAAGTCGTCTATAAAGTCTTCTTGGCCTTAAGATAATCAGTTTTCATCTAGTAATCAGTTTAGTCAGACGACTTACACAATCCTCCAGCCAAGATACGGAGGTCCGGAGGACGTAATACCACCGAGTTGGACTTGTACGTGGTTTCTTTTTGAGAGGTGTGAAATAATGACTGCAAACACGAAATATTGAAAAGCAATCAGTTTTTGTAGACTAAAGCGAGCTATTATGCCAAAAGAAATCACTTATGGATCAGTTTTCAACCACTCGGCGAGCTCCTTCAACTTTTTCCTGTCAATAGGTGAAAAGGGATTATAGCCTTTAGATTGCTTTGTCTTCTTTGGGATTTTCTTGCCTGCAGTATAAGGAGATTGCTGTGAGGGAGCAAGTTTCCTTTTTCGCTCAGTCTTTACACGGACAAGTGCCAAAGCAGCATCCCTCTTTGACTCATATCTAGCAACCTGCTGCTGTTTCTCTGCTGGAGTGGAAGATGTTTTTTTGGACAATATAACAAGGATCCCTGCGGACTCATCTTCAGGGGTAACACTCTTATCCTTCTCCCCTTTAACACTCTCATCCAGAGGTGTTTCATCCTTCTCCTCTTTAACACTCTCAGCCAGAAGTGTTTCATCCTTCTCCTCTTTAACACTCTCAGCCAGAAGTGTTTCATCCTTCTCCTCTTTAACACTCTCAGCCAGAAGTGTTTCATCCTTCTCCTATTTAACACTCTCATCCAGAGGTGTTTCATCCTTCTCCCCATTAACACTTTCACTAACCCCGGGAGAGGAGGCTTCTTTACTAACCCAGGGTTCGTGCGAGGATGTCTTTTGAGAGGTAGTGTGTTGAGAGGGTGTCTCTTGTTTGATGAGATCAACCTTCTTCTCCACTGCTTCCAACCTTTCCGACAGATGCTTGATCTCCCTAAGGCACGTCCCAAACCCTTCCCTCATGGCATCAAATATGTCCTTGAAATTTCTTTCAAGGTCCTCTTTGGTCATCCCAAGCACAGTCGTATTAACCTCTGAACGAGCCTCTGTGCAAACCTCTTCAATAGCCTCTGCAAACTTCCATGCACTCTCCTCTGCAGGTGCCCTTTCACTAGCCTCTGCTGCAGGTGCCCCTTGATAAGGGTTTTTAATCCTTAGAGCAAATCAATGTAGTATAGAAAGGATGTCAATCCAATCCTAAGTGAGTGTGAGACAAAGAGAATACAAGTTGTGCTTAATCTAAATGCAATCCAATAAGATTTGTAGTGGCAAGAACAATGTGAAATAATCAGGTTTAAATAAATATAACAAAGAAGAATCAATGGGTATTTAGGCAATCGATTTCAGGGTGGTAGTTCTAAATCAAGGTATCTAACTTCAAATAAACATATCTTTCTATAGGCCTAGAACTCATTCAATATAGGTTAATCCACTTTCGATGGTAGAAACCCTTATGCAATTATGAACTAAACATCAACTTCCGTTCGTTTTGTTCACTCAAACATACATTAAGACTTAGTCTACTAGCCATCTAGCAACCTAAACATCAACTTCCGTTCGTTTTGTTTACTAGAGCAATACTAAGTTGTTTCAAGCATTATGCAAACACTTTCGATGTCCTACAAATACTTAGAATCTAGATTAAAATGGCCAAAATCAATCTAGCATTAAGAACACTTAGTAAGCATAGAAATTTAAGCATTTTACCATTAGAACATCTTAACTCTTTTCTAACCACCCATTAATCTACCTAACCCATTGATCCTAAGGATGACTACTCACTAATCATCTTGTTTACACTTAATCCCATGATGGATAGAAGCATAATCAAGATGATATAATATATGAAAACAAGAATCAGAATGTAGATGAAGAGAATAGCTAAAGAAAACAAGACTTTATAACATAAACTTCAAGAACACTTAAGAATAATAAGAACAATTATAAGAACTCAAAATAGAATGCAAAACAAGACTTAGAATGAAAGTGATAAACTCTATTAGACAGAAGAAGACTCAGAAGGAGATGGTGTGTTTTGCCATGGGGTTTGGGGTTCTATTTATAGGTGAAGAACAACCCACCCCCCATGTTACAAAGTCAAGATCTAGATCTAAAATAAAACACACTCATTGATGTTTCTTCCACTTTATCCCATTTGCACACACCTTTTGACCCTTTACAAGGCAAATGTAGACTTGGCTCTTCAGAAAAGGTAGAGAAAGTTAGGCCATTTGATCCACCAAACTCGTCCAGCACATGAAAAAGTGACACAGGCTGTCCCGATCGATCGATCCATTTTTTTCATATAAATGGATCGATCGATCCATGTCCCGATCGATCGATCTGGATTTCGGATCGATCGATCACTTTTCTCGTTTTCTCTCGGCTTTCTTGGATCGATCGATCCAGTTTTCCCATGTATTTGAATCGATCGATTGATGTTTATTTTTGCTCCTTTTGTGTTCTAATCACCTCCAAAGCTCCAAATAGCTCATCCAACACCTACAAGATGCAAATGTACATGTAATAGACTCTAAATGCACCTAAATTTAAGATTAATGCATGAATATATATGAAAATACAAAGCTAAAACTATGCAAAATCACAACATATCAACTCCCCCACACTAGTCCTTTACTTGTCCTCAAGTAATTTAATTAAGATCAAAGGGAGAGATAATGAAAATGGGAGCTAAGAACTAAGGTATACATTTCCTGAACTCATAGCTTTACACAAGTTTACGGATCCTCAATCGACATTACTTCACAACCAACTCTCACATTCAATTAAGCATAAGCTAACAAGGTGAATTCTTGCAAATGGAAACTTGATCTCGATCATTTGGCTTGGTAAGTGAAATGGTTTAATGAGCATGTAAGAGGGGTTCAAACACATTTCTTTTTAGTGGCTTACACTCAAAAGTAGGAGCATGATCATTATGCAAAATCAATCTAAGAAAAGAGGCAACTTATGCATACATTGATTGTTCTTATTCTTCCCTTTTTCCTAGATGATCTTCAACTCTACCCTTTTTTTCTTGGTGTTAATTTTCGAAATTTACTCACCCCAAAGACGTTAAGATCACTCTTTTTACTCACCCAGTGAACTCTTTCTTATTTTTTTTTTTTTTTTTGAACCAACTAGAGACTGATTTTCTTTTTCTTTTGTTCATTCTTTTCTTTTCACTCCTTTGGTTCATCTCTTTCACTTATCATACCCTTTTATACCCAAGATAGATTTTTGTAAAACAATACCAGACTTCCCAACCTAATTGCTAGCTCTCAAGAGGTTTTATAGCTAGCCCAACATAAGAACAACCAATGTCGCCTCTAATACTCTCAAGTTTTTGCACATGACAAGCTATCAAAAGAGACCTCACTCAACAAATATGATTAGGCTTCAAAGAATGGTAAGGGTTTTAAGGGTAAGGAGGTGCCATTTGGGTTGTCTAAGAATGGTAGAAGGATAAAATCAAACCCAAATGTTTATGATCCATGATCAAGTATACAAGTACCCATAAGCAAGAAAGATTAAGTTCATTTAGCTTTAAGTTCATTTGGAGTTGGTTTCAAGAAGAATGTCAAATCTCACACAAAAACAAGTTTCAAGAAGAGTTTCAAGGTTTGTATTCCTCGTAAGGTAAGCTCCCAATGCATGAATGCAATCTAAATGCAAATATATATATATATATTTTTTTTTAATTTTTTTTAATTTTTATGTGTTTTTTTTATGGAAATAGTTAATGAATAGGTAAACTCTCCCCCCACACTTACTTCACACAGTCTCTTGTGTGAGAGCAATGTGAAAGAAGAGGACTAGAAGAAATAAACATGAAAGCTATATATTTACAATAGTTGGAGAGACACTTAGCTAATTGGAGTTGCTGGAAGGAGCTGGATAATTCTAACATTTGTTGCTTTGGTGGATGGCATCTTTCTTCTTTGATTTAGTGGACATCCTTCTACTTTGATATGGAGAGTCATCTGAAAAAAAATCAAACACACTTATTAAACACACAAAAGAAAATCACACAAATAAAACAATTATATATATAGGGATAGACATGGGAGTTCCTCCCAAGTGAGCTTGTTTTAAGTCTCTAGCTTGACTTCCTTTTTCTTTTGATCAGGCTGGTTTAGGATCGGAAAGTGGAATTGAAGTTCCTCCCTCCTCCTCTGGTGTGGCCGCCATGTACAGCTTGACTCTTTGTCCATTCACTGTAAAGTCTCCACCAGTCTTGTTCCAAAGCACAATTGCTCCATATGGCCTCACTTCTTTGATCTTGAAAGGGCCAGACCATCTCGACTTAAGTTTTCCAGGGAACAGCTTCAATCGAGAGTTGAAGAGCAACACTTGATCTCCAATGTTGAACTCCCTCTTCAGTATCTTCTTGTCATGGAATGCCTTGGTCTTTTCTTTGTAAATCCTTGAGTTCTCAAAAGCATCAAGTCGAATCTCATCAAGCTCATGGAGTTGGAAAAGTCTTTTCTCTTTGGCACTCTTGATGTCGAAGTTCAGCATCTTAACAGCCCATAATGCCTTGTACTCAAGCTCCACTGGCAAATGACAAGCTTTCCCATAGACAAGATTGAAGGGAGTGGTTCCCAAGGGTGTCTTGTAAGCAGTCCTATAGGCCCAAAGTGCATCATCAAGCTTGCTAGACCAATCCTTCCTTGTTATCCCCACAGTCTTCTCCAGAATGGACTTGATCTCCCTGTTGGAAATCTCAACTTGGCCACTTGTTTGGGGATGATAGGCAGTTGCCACCTTGTGCTTTACACCATTCTTCTTGAGAAGGTTGTCAAAAAGTTTGTTGATGAAGTGGGTGCCTCCATCACTGATCACGACTCTCGGGACTCCAAACCTTGGGAAGATAATGGTTTTGAACATCTTGAGGACAACCTTGGCATCATTGGTTGGGCTGGCTATAGCTTCCACCCATTTGGACACATAATCCACAGCAACAAGGATGTATTCATTACCATATGATGATGGAAATGGTCCCATGAAGTCAATGCCCCACACATCGAACACTTCCACTTCCAAGATAGGATTTTGAGGCATCTCATTTCTCTTGGTTATGTTCCCTCTCCTTTGGCATGGGTCACACCTTGACACAAACTCTTGTGTGTCTTTGAACATATGGGGCCACCAAAATCCTGCTTGTAGCACTTTGGAGACAGTCTTGAAGGTTGCAAAGTGGCCTCCATAGGATGATCCATGGCAGTGTGTGAGGATTCCTTCCACCTCCTCTTCAGCTACTACTCTTCTATAGATCTGATCCTTGCAAAGAGTGTAGAGGTATGGCTCGTCCCAGTAGTATCTCTTGACATCTTTGAAAAACTTCTTTCGTGCATAGCCCGTCAGATTCAATGGTTCCCTCCCACATGCCAAGTAGTTCACTAGATCGGCATACCATGGGCCTGTCTCATCAATTGCCTTCATTTCTTCAAGCTTCTTTCCAGTCTCACAGGCTGTGACCACTGCTCCTATAGCCATAATTTGTTCTTCAGGAAGTCCCTCATCAATAGGAATCCCACACTCCACTCTTAATCTTGAAAGGTGATCAGCTACACCATTCTCCACTCCTGGTTTGTCCTTGATTTCGAGATCAAACTCTTGTAGTAACAGTATCCATCTCAGCAGCCTTGGCTTGGCGTCTTTCTTGGCAAGTAGGTGTCGTAGTGCAGCATGGTCAGTGTAGACAATGACCTTAGACCCCACCAGGTAGCTCCTGAACTTCTCGAAGGCATAGACAATTGCCAACAGCTCCTTCTCAGTTGTGGCATACTTTGTTTGGGCATCATCAAGTGTTCTACTAGCATAGTAGATCACATGTGTCTTCCTATCTTTCTTCTGCCCCAAGACTGCCCCCACAGCAAAGTCACTAGCGTCGCACATGACCTCAAAGGGTAGACTCCAATCTGGTGGTTGAACTATTGGGGCACTAATGAGCTCCTCCTTCAGTCTTTTAAAGGCTTCTAGGCATTCTTCATCGAAGTGGAAGATGATCTCCTTGCACAGCAGCTTGGTCAGTGGTCTAGCTATTTTGGAGAAGTCTTTGATGAACCTTCTGTAGAAACCAGCATGGCCAAGGAAGCTTCTAATGTCTTTAACTGTTTTTGGTGGAGCTAACTTCACCATCACCTCTATCTTTGCCTGATCCACTTCAATGCCTCTCTCTGAAATCTTGTGCCCAAGTACAATCCCTTCTTTAACCATGAAGTGGCACTTCTCCCAATTAAGCACAAGGTTGGTATCTTCACATCTCTCTAGGACCCTGCACAAATTTGACAAACAAGCAGAAAAAGAGGATCCGTAGACAGAGAAATCATCCATGAAAACCTCCACTACATCCTCAATGAGATCTGAGAAGATAGACATCATGCACCTTTGAAAGGTTGCTGGAGCATTACATAACCCAAATGGCATCCTTCGATAGGCAAAGGTACCATAGGGGCATGTGAAAGTTGTCTTCTCTTGATCATTGGGATGTATTGGGATTTGGAAGAACCCTGAATACCCATCAAGAAAGCAATAATATGGATGGTTTGCAAGCCTCTCAAGCATTTGATCAATGAATGGCAATGGAAAGTGATCCTTCCTAGAGGCTGAGTTAAGTTTTCTATAATCAATACACATCCTATGCCCTGTTACAGTTCTAGTGGGTATTAATTCATCATTTTCATTTCTAACCACAGTAATACCACCTTTCTTTGGGACTACATGCACAGGGGATACCCAATTACTGTCTGAGATAGGATATATAACATCAGCATCTAAAAGTTTGATAATCTCTTTCTTAACAACTTCTTTCAGATTTGGGTTCAATCTTCTTTGATGCTCTATAGAACTCATTGATTCATTTTCAAGATGTATCCTATGTGTGCACAATGAGGGTGATATCCCTTTAATATCATCTAGTGAGTACCCTATTGCCTTTCTATATTTTCGAAGTTCTTTCAAGAGTGCAAGCAATTCAATTTCATTGAGTTCACTACTCACTATGACAGGATATGTGTTGTTGGGTCCAAGAAAGGCATACCTGAGCCCCTTAGGGAGTGGCTTGAGGTCGACTTTGGGAGCCTTGAGTTCACTCCAATCATCCTCTTGGACAGCGACCGAGGCGACATGTTGATCAGTTTGTGGCAGTTCCAGGAACATGCCTTCATCGACTAACTCTTCATGGTAATTGAGAAGCTTCTGATACTCCAAGCTCACTCCATCTTCAATGAGCTGAGCTTCTTTGTTTATGGTGAGAGCATGTTGTAGGGAGTCTTCTAATGCTAACTCTTCTAGGTACTCATCAGCAAGGGCTTCCATCTCATCAATATAGAACATCTGCCCTTCAATGGTGGGTTTCTTCATCACATCCTTGATGTCAAAGTGAAGAGTGTTTCCTTCCCCCAAGTGAAGAGCTATCTTGCCATCTTTCACATTCACAATGGCTCCAGCAGTAGCTAAGAATGGTCTTCCAAAAATTAGGGGATCTCTAGGCTCTTCATCCATCTCCAAGACCACAAAATCGGTAGGAACCTCATAGTCCCCAATCATGACTGGAAGGTCTTCCAAGATTCCTACGGGGAGCTTCACAGAGCGATCAGCCAACACCAATGATATCCTACACTTCTTGTATTGTGTAAAACCTAGCTTCTTTGCAACAGAAAGAGGCATCAGGCTTACACTTGCTCCCAAGTCACACAAACATTTTTCAAAGGTCAATGGACCTATGGCACATGGCAAGGTGAAGCTGCCTGGATCTTCTAGCTTCCTTGGTATGGATAATCTCTTGATGATGGCACTGCACTCGTGAGTAAGAACCGTCATGCCCTCCATTTCTTTTTTCTTCTCAGCTACAACATCTTTCAAGAATTTGCTATATTGAGGAACAAGCATAAATGCATCAATGATTGGCATTGTGATCTGCACTTCACTCATCTGTTTCTCAAAGAGTGCCTTGTACTTCTCTAGCAGCTGCTTCTTGAATCGTCCCGGAAAGGGTAACTTTGGCTCATAAGGAGGTGACATGAATGGAGTTGGTTTGGTGGTGGTGGTAGCATCATTCTTGTTTTCAACTGATTTCTTTTCTCCCACCTTTCTTTTTCCTTTGGCTTCCACTATTTTCTCCATTATCTCCTCATCTGTCTTCTCATCTAGAATCACAACTTCATCTTCATCAAGGTTGATGGCCACCTCCCCACCTTGTTTCTCATTATCCTTAATGAGATCTCTAGAAGGAAGCTCTCTACCACTTCGAAGGTTAATGGATTTCATCGTCTCCTTAGGGTTTTGTTCAGCTTTACCAGGAAGTGAACCAGCTTGGCGGTTGGAGGTAGAGCTCATAGAGGCAAACTGATTCTCCAAAGCCTTGAACTTGAAGTTGAGCTCATTGTAGCTTCCGTCAATCCTAGCATTGATATTTTTGAGTTCATTACCAATGTACCTTTCTTGTCTATTTTGTGCCTCCAAAATTTGTTTGAGCATGGCTTCAGTGTTGTTTTCTTGGGGGGCGTGAGTAGAAGGTCCGGCTTGGTTTTGGAATGACTGGTTGGGCTTGTTTGTGAAACCTGGAGGATAGCTTTGCTTCTGTTGGTAGGTGCTCTGGTTGTTCGTGTAGAAGGGTTTTTGTTGGTAGTTGTTGTACTGAAAATTTGGCTCCTTCTTGTACCATTGCCCATTAGCGTTGATGAAGCATAGCTCTTGTTGTTCTGCTAGACCACCGACTTCATGTTGTTCAGCTGTATTGTTTGATACCCCAACAGAGTTCACCTTCTCTTGCTTGGCTTTATCGGATAGTAGTTGGTCAATCTTCTCTTGCAGCGCTTTGAGCTCTCTTCTTGTGCTTGTGTCATCACCTCCGCTTCCTCTGTGTTGTCTATCATACTCATCGTTGTAGATAGAATCACTCCTAGCCATGTTCTCTACAAGTTCGAAACCATCTTGTTCAGTTCTTCCTAAGAAGAAACCATTGCTAGCTGTGTCAAGTTGGCTCCTATATTTTGGCAAGACTCCTCTGTAGAATGTGCTGAGTAGACTCTCATTGGTGAACCCATGGTGAGGGCATTGGGACTGGTAGCTGTTGAATCTCTCCCAAGCTTCTCCAAAAGTCTCTAGACCTTTTTGTTGAAATCCTGAGATTTCATTCCTAAGCTTGGCTGTTCTTGATGTAGAGAAGAACTTGTTGAGGAAAGCTTTCTTGCACTCATCCCAAGTTGTGATAGAGTCACTAGGAGTGTTCTTTTCCCATAGATGAGCTTTGTCTCCCAAAGAGAATGGAAACAAGCGGAGCTTCAAGGCATCTTCTGAGACTCCATTGGTTTTGGACAGACCACAATACTTGTCAAATCTATCCAGGTGGTCTAGGGGATCTTCCAAAGGTAGGCCATGGTACTTGTTGTTTTCAATCATGTTGATGAGGCTGGACTTGATCTCGAAGTTGTTGTTTTGCACTGCTGGTGCTCTGATACCGGTCCTACTTCCATGAATGTGTGGTTGATCATACGTACCAATGGTTCTGGCTGGACGCTGCTGATGTTGTTGTACAAGGTTGTCAGCTCCATGAGCTTCTGCACCATGAGGTAGTTGCTGATCTCTTTCCATAGTTTCAAGCTGTAATCGGTTGAGTAATTGGGCTTGTCTTTCTTCTCTTCTCTTCCTTACTAACTCTCTTTCCAATGCTTTGATGTTGTCAACTCTTGGGACAAGGTTTGTTGGTCCTCTGCTCCTCAAGTTCATGTACCTGTCATTGAAAGAGTTGAAGGTAGAGTTTAGTAATCTTGTAAAAGTAAAATGATTTAGTCTTAAGCAATGACCAAATCTCAATGTCACAATCAATTTAGAACTGGCAACGGCGCCAAATTTGATAAGGGTTTTTAATCCTTAGAGCAAATCAATGTAGTATAGAAAGGATGTCAATCCAATCCTAAGTGAGTGTGAGACAGAGAGAGTACAGGTTGTGCTTAATCTAAATGCAATCCAATAAGATTTGTAGTGGCAAGAACAATGTGAAATAATCAAGTTTTAATACAAATATGACAAAGAAGAACCAATGGGTATTTAGGTAATCGATTTCAGGGTGGTAGTTCTAAATCAAGGTGTCTAACTTCAAATAAACATATCTTTCTATAGGCCTAGAACTCATTCAATATAGGTTAATCCACTTTCGATGGTAGAAACCCTTATGCAATTATGAACTAAACATCAACTTCCGTTCGTTTTGTTCACTCAAACATACATTAAGACTTAGTCTACTAGCCATCTAGCAACCTAAACATCAACTTCCGTTCGTTTTGTTCACTAGAGCAATACTAAGTTATTTCAAGCATTATGCAAACACTTTCGATGTCCTACAAACACTTAGAATCTAGATTAAAATGGCCAAAATCAATCTAGCATTAAGAACACTTAGTAAGCATAGAAATTTAAGCATTTTACCATTAGAACATCTTAACTCTTTTCTAACCACCCATTAATCTACCTAACCCATTGATCCTAAGGATGACTACTCACTAATCATCTTGTTTACACTTAATCCCATGATGGATAGAAGCATAATCAAGATGATATAATATATGAAAACAAGAATCAGAATGTAGATGAAGAGAATAGCTAAAGAAAACAAGACTTTATAACATAAACTTCAAGAACACTTAAGAATAATAAGAACAATTATAAGAACTCAAAATAGAATGCAAAACAAGACTTAGAATGAAAGTGATAAACTCTATTAGACAGAAGAAGACTCAGAAGGAGATGGTGTGTTTTGCCATGGGGTTTGGGGTTCTATTTATAGGTGAAGAACAACCCACCCCCCATGTTACAAAGTCAAGATCTAGATCTAAAATAAAACACACTCATTGATGTTTCTTCCACTTTATCCCATTTGCACACACCTTTTGACCCTTTACAAGGCAAATGTAGACTTGGCTCTTCAGAAAAGGTAGAGAAAGTTAGGCCATTTGATCCACCAAACTCGTCCAGCACATGAAAAAGTGACACAGGCTGTCCCGATCGATCGATCCATTTTTTTCATATAAATGGATCGATCGATCCATGTCCCGATCGATCGATCTGGATTTCGGATCGATCGATCACTTTTCTCGTTTTCTCTCGGCTTTCTTGGATCGATCGATCCAGTTTTCCCATGTATTTGAATCGATCGATTGATGTTTATTTTTGCTCCTTTTGTGTTCTAATCACCTCCAAAGCTCCAAATAGCTCATCCAACACCTACAAGATGCAAATGTACATGTAATAGACTCTAAATGCACCTAAATTTAAGATTAATGCATGAATATATATGAAAATACAAAGCTAAAACTATGCAAAATCACAACATATCACGAGCCTCTTCACCAGCCTCTGCAAACTTCCCTGCACTCTCCCCTGAAGGTGCCTCTGCAGGTGCCTCTTTTTTAGCCTCTTTACGAGCTTTCTTCAGAGGTCTTGGACTCTCTTCTTCTACCAAAACTATGGCTTTCTTTGATGGACTCACAACCACCGGCTTTGTATTGACCCAAGTACCGGTGACTTCCCAGCAATCCATGGTCCACTTCCACGGTCTCTGATTAAACATAACTTTAATTATGTTCTCCGCGGGAAGGTCCTCAACATCAGAGTCCCATTTTGGAAACACTTCACCATAGTCCTTCTCAACAAAGTTCACCACCGTAGTCTGCAGTAAATATAAGATATGAACTTAGATATTTGACGGATTAACTTATAAATAAGTCGTCTGGAAAGTCTTCCTACTGGACGACTTACCAGACGACTTAATTAAGTCGTCTGGAAATTCTTCCTACTAGGAGACATTCCAGACGACTTAATTAAGTCGTCTGGAAAGTCGTCTGGAAAGTCTTCCTACTGGATGACTTACCAGACGACTTAATTAAGTCGTCTGGAAATTCTTCCTACTGGGAGACATTCCAGACGACTTAATTAAGTCGTCCAGTAGGAAGACTTGCCAGACGACTTTTCAGACGACTTTCGAGACGACTTAATTTTTGGAGTAAAGGATAGAAGTAAATACATGTCTGCAGATAGCATCTTTAAAGCATTTGCGTCCTTTACCACCCATGTAAGCCAGTATCGGTGGAGACGGTCTGTTTGGTTTGGGATTACCATATTTAGCAGCCATTTCCGGCAGAGCTGTGTACACCCAGACCTGGAGAGCTTGTATAAACCCATCGACAGTGTAACAACCCGAAATATCTTTGCCCTTCAAAGAGTCCATCAGCACCTTGAACGCGACTCTCCCCCATGGATAGTTCTCAAAACGTTCTAAATCCATCACTAGCCTTGCCAGACCAACCCTTGTGGCGGTTGAATACTTTCTCCCTTCAATATATCCAGTGAAGATGGCAAGGTACCCGAGCCGCTTGCGATCTTCCCGAGACCACCCTTCGCATCTCTCAAATGCTGCTATTATCTTCTCAGTAGATGGCCCAGCTTCGACATGAACTCCCAACATGTCCCAGAAAGAAGCCATCTCCTTTGTAACAGCACACCTCGGTCTCTCAAGGTCCTCTATGTACTCGCAGTTTAGACCAGTGAGGTTTTCAAACTCTAACAGTGAAAACCTCACAGGTTCTGGACCAACTAGACTCCACAGCTCGTACTTCTTCTTTATGTCCAGCTGGAATCCGAGCATGTAGTGCACCAGCCTTGAAGCCCAAGCAAATCTGAGCTCTTTAAACTTGATGAAAACTCCCAGCTTTGACTCCTTTAGCTCTTCATATTCGTCACCATGAAGAGCATTCTTTAAAGCATTATGCAACTTCGTACAATCCGTATGATAAGAAATAGCTTTCATTGCTGGGGTCTCTTCCCCTAATGTATGCAACCTACGGGGGAGTTCTGGAATATCCATTTTTTTGTCTGCAAAACAATGAAAGACAACCATCTCAGTATAACATTTTAATTATAAGTCTGGAAGACTTTCCAGACGACTTATAATTAAGTCGTCTGTAAAGTCTTCCAGCTGAAGACTTGTAATTAAGTCGTCTGGAAGATTTCTAGACGACTTAATTATAAGTCTTCCAAACTTCCAGTAGACATTTTTAGAGCATACCTGAAATTCGGAGAAGCCATAGTCGCCTTCGACACAGCGGTTATAAATCTGCCAAAATAGACAGCCAAAAAGAAATGCGGTGAGAACGGTGGTGAGAACGGTGGACTTAAGAGACAACGTTTTAACTTACCTCGCTAGGGTTTACAGACACGCCTCTGAAAGAAACGCCGCTAGGGTTTACAGACAAACGCCGCTAGGGTTTACAAACAAACGGCGCTAGGGTTTACAGACAAACGGCGCTAGGGTTTGAAATAGAGGAAGTGGCGGTGAGAAAGGTGGTGAGAATGACGGTGATAACGGCGGTGAGAAACGGTTGTGAGAATGATGGATTACAGAGAATCGCCTTCGAAATCGCCTTCGAAATCGCCTCTTTGAGAGAATGACGTTACAGTTTCTAAATCTCGCGAAACAGTAAACCAAAAAAAAAAATCTTATATATGCCCGGTAAAAAATTCGGTTATGTTTAAAAGCACATTGGTAAAATGGTAAAACTAAAGGTTTGGTCCGGTTTGAACGTGCATCAGACGACTTACTAGACTTACTAGTAAGTCGTCTACCGTAAATATTCACCAGACGACTTACTAGTAAGTCGTCCCAGACCCTAAACCCTAAACCCTAAACGAAATTGACTAAAATAACTAACAAACCACATTATAAAATCAAATTATACTTAAATTGTGTTTACTATACACAGAAATAAATACACTTAGGTCAATTTTAATTTTTTCAAAAAAACATTTATGCTTTCCAAAATCTAACCCTAAGAACACATACAATACTACAACATATGTTGGCAAAACCTAAACCAAAGAATATCATGACTCACTACTTTCACTCATCTATGTTGAAAACAATTAAATTTTGTTATATCTTAATTTATATTTCTTTAAACATACGTTAATTACATGATTTCAATTTTTCACTTATCAAAATATTTTTTACAAAATTTTTAAATTATTTTTAAGAAGTACTATACTAGACGACTTACTAGTAAGTCGTCTGGACAGAAGACTTGCGGGGGTTAGAAACGTAAAAAAAATCCGTTTTTTTGTTCACAAGGGGCTGATTGTAATTTCAATAGACTTTTAGGTTACTTTTGCATTTGATTCAAGTTTGGGTTTACTTTTGCATTTCAAATCAAGTTTTGAGTCATTTTTAGCAATTTTCCCATTTCTATATCTTTTCATTTATATTATGTTGAAAACATTAATATTTTAAAAAATAATATGTAAGAAGAGTTTTTACTATTGAGGTCTCATTCAAATTCAAATGTTCCATTCCAATGAGTTCAAATCCGGTTGTGAGAGTTATGGATATGGTTTGAATGGAAACAAATAATACACAGAAATAAAATTTAAGGATATTTTACCCAACACTACAAGAGAGAAAGAGAAAGTGGAGAACTGGAGAGTGAAAATGATCGTCGTGTCTTTTTTTTTTGGGTTGCATCGTCTTGTCTTTTTTTTTTTTTGGTTGCATCGTCTTGTCTTTTTCTTATAAGTAAAAAAATAACTCTTAATGTAGAAGAAATAAACGAACCCCTTTGTAACAGCATGCTAAAAACATTAAAATTTAGAGGGCAGCACGTACATATGCTAGCCTATAATAATTTGAATTTATAATCTTCAACTATAAAGATACAATAGTTTTGCGTTATTATCTGCAACATCAACTTCAGCTTTCTTTTAAACTTTAAGCAGAAAGGCTCAAAATTAAATTAGAAAAATAACATGCCCCCAACCAAAAGAAAAAAACAAGTAAAGCAATGGTTTAAGGGACTGGAACTGGAGCATTCTAAAAGGGTTCATAGACCCTGTTCGACCAAGTAATCACCCAACCTCTCGACGACCATGTTACATTGTCCTGGAGTCACTGGTTCTTCATACAGACCAAACACCATCGATTGTCCTGTTTTCTTGATCGTGATTCCTCCAGCTCCCTGCACAAGTTTTAATAAGAATCCCACAAGTCTCAACCGCTAATAACGTTTTTGAGTTTGGAAACCAAATTCATTACATCAGATATCAAGTGATTATATATATTTGACCATCTTTGCATGAGTTGTTTCAAATGCATTTTATGTGTTTACGTTTGCATTTGCATGGATCTTTTTTATATATTTGAATTACCATTTGAATTATATAACATGTTGTTGGGAAAATTACCCAATATTCTTCGTGAGATGAAGATGGGATTTAGACAACTAAGAGTTTAAGAAGAAGACTCTTAATATTTAGGAAAGGGATTTATAACAAAGATGAAATTTTAGGAAACTCTCTCTTACAAGTGTTTTCTCTCTTGTTTTTCTTTTTGCTTGATGGTTACAAATGGTGCTAAGCACCTCTATTTATACTAGTGAGAGTCTAACTACAACAACTTCTACACACTTCTTTTTCTACACACATCTATTTCCACACACTTCTTTTTCTACACACTTCTTCATATTTCTCCACTTTTCTCTAGATTTTTCTTCTTCTTGGGCTAAGATTAATTTTGGGCTTAAGGAGGAAAACCCAACAAATCTCCCCCTTTCCGACTTAGCCCGAAACCGTTGTCATGCCGGTGCCTTTGCAGCAATCTTCAAACTTCTTGATCGGTAATACTTTGGTCATAAAATCTGACCAGTTTTCATCTGTGTGTACTTTGTTGAGATGTATGAACTTCTCTTCAAGAACTTCTCGTATCCAATGATGCCGAATGTCGATGTGCTTTGAGCGAGAATGAAACGCTGGATTCTTTGCTAAGTGAATAGCACTTTGGTTGTCACACAACAAGCTGTACTTGTCTTGCTTTACTCCCAACTCAAGCAAGAAGTTCTTCATCCATAACATCTCCTTGCATGCTTCCGTTGCTGCGATATACTCTGCTTCTGTGGTGGATAAGGCAACACACTTTTGTAGCCTCGATTGCCAGGAAACAGCTCCCCCTGCAAAGGTAATCACAAATCCTGAAGTTGATTTTCTCGAGTCTTTATCACCAGCCCAATCTGCATCGGTGTAACCGTTCAACTCAAGTTTTCCATTGCCAAAGCATAGACACCTCTTCGTTGTGCCTCGTAGATAGCGTAGGATCCACTTAACTGCTTTCCAATGCTCCTTTCCTGGATTTGCTAGAAAGCGACTCACAACTCCTACAGCATAGGCAATGTCGGGTCTGGTGCACACCATGGCATACATGAGACTGCCCACTGCTGATGCATATGGGGTAGTCTTCATTTCTTCTTTCTCCTTCTCACTTGTTGGACTTTGTTCTGAATTTAACTTGAAATGTCCAGCAAGTGGAGTATTTACTGGCTTTGCTTTGTGCATGTTGAATCTCTCCAACACCCTTTCAATATATCGTTCTTGGGACAACCATAAAAGTTTATTTGGTCTGTCCCGAGTGATCTTCATTCCAAGAATCTGTTTCGCTTGCCCCAAATCTTTCATAGCAAAAGACTTTCCTAAGTCTTCCTTCAATGCGGCTATCTTGTTGCGGTCTTGGCCCACAATCAGCATATCATCAACATAGAGTAATAATATGAGAAAGTCACCGCTTGCGTACCTCTTTATGAAAGTGCAATGATCATTCTTGGTTTTCTTGAAGTTATGATCCACCATGAAAGAGTCAAACTTCTTGTACCATTGTCTTGGGGCTTGCTTGAGACCATAAAGGCTCTTCTTTAATCGGCATACCAAGTCTTCTTTTCCTGGGACCTTGAATCCTTCGGGTTGCTCCATATAGATTTCCTCCTCGAGGTCACCATGTAGAAAGGCTGTCTTAACATCGAGTTGTTCAATCTCTAAGTCTAGGACCGCAGCTAGACCAAGAACCACTCGGATAGAGGACATCTTCACCACTGGAGAAAATATTTCTTCAAAATCTATGCCTTTCTTCTGGTTGAATCCTTTCACAACCAATCGGGCTTTGTATCTTGGATTTGAGCTTCTCTCCTCATACTTCAACTTGTACACCCACTTGTTTTTCAAGGCTCTCTTTCCTTTTGGTAGCTTCATTAACTCATAGGTGTGATTGTCTTGCAAGGATTGCATCTCATCTTGCATAGCTTCTACCCATTTGTCTTTGTGAATGTCTCCTATAGCCTCCTCATAGCTTTGTGGCTCCCCCTCATCTGTAAGATTCACATACTCATCTCGATAGTATCTTACAGATGGTCTTGTCTCTCTTCCAGATCTTCTTGGCTCATGTTCTTCCTCTGGATCCATTTGCTCTTCTTCTTCGCTTTCATCACCATTTAGATCCATGATGGGACCCTCTTCGCCATCTCCTCCAATCACTTGTTCATGATCTTGGGGCTTATGAGAATCTTCACTCCTTACAACCCTTAGCTTTGGTTTCTCTGATTTATTGATGTCTTCGATTGTTTGATCTTCGAAGAAAACAACATCTCTACTCCGAATCACTTTCCTGTTAATTGGATCCCAAAGCCGATAGCCAAAATCATCCTTTGGTGAACCAAGGTAGATGCACTCTTTAGTTTTAGAGTCTAACTTGGCTCGTTCATCCTTAGGAATGTGGACGAATGCTCTACACCCGAACACCTTCAAATGATTGTAGGAGACCTTTTTACCCGACCAAACTTCCTCCGGGATATCGCCTTCCAAAGGAACTGATGGTGTAAGATTTATAATATCCACTGCAGTCTTTAAAGCTTCTCCCCAAAATGGCTTGGGTAGTTTAGCGTGAGAGAGCATGCACCGAACTCTTTCTGTAATCGTCCGATTCATTCTTTCAGCAAGCCCGTTCAATTGTGGCGTCTTTGGTGGTGTCTTCTCCATTCTGATTCCATGAGCTTTGCAAAATGCTTCAAAAGGACCCCGGTACTCTCCACCATTGTCTGATCGAACACACTTGAGCTTTTGACCCGTACTTCTTTCTGCTTGGGCTACAAACTCCTTGAAAGCATCTAGAACTTGATCTTTTGTCTTCAAAAGGTATACCCATACCTTCCTTGAATGGTCATCAATAAAGGTGACGAAATATGATGCACCTCCATTTGATTTCTCAGACATGGAGCATACATCAGTATGCACTAGATCAAGAATATGCTTCCTTCTCGTGGGTGTAGAAGATCTTCGGAAAGCGACTCTATGTTGTTTTCCGGCTAAGCAATCATGACATGGTGTGAGATACGTACCTCTCATATCAGGAATAAGTTTCTTGCGAGAAAGTATATTAAGACCTTTCTCACTCATATGCCCAAGTCTCCGGTGCCATATATCCATGTCGTCGCTTGCAACATTAACTTCCTCCTTGCAAAGCTTGGCTTGTGTTACGTATAATGAGCCTTCTTTTCTTCCTCGAGCCATGATCAAACTCTCTTTGGTTAGCTTCCACTTGCCACTGCCAAAGTGGCTATCAAAACCGGCATCATCAAGCTTCCCTGTTGATATGAGATTGAGTCTCATATCGGGAATATGTCTCACATCCTTAAGAACTATCTTACACCCAGTGTTTGATGTAAGAATAACATCCCCCTTTCCAACGATCTTGCTTCTTCCTTGGTTTCCCATTTGAACATCACCAAAGTCACCACTTTGGTAGGTTGTGAAGAAGCTTCCATGAGGGGTGACGTGAAAAGAAGCACCAGAGTCAACGATCCATGAGCTATCATCAGAGCTAAGATTACATTCTCCAACGAGATATAAGTCTTTGCTCTGGTCTTCAACAATGGTGGTAGTCTTTTCTTCATGCTTCTTCGGAGGATTAAACCGGTCTGGTTTAATAATACCTGCTTGTTGATCTTTCTTGAAAAACCGACACTCCGACTTCATGTGGTTCGGCTTGCCACAATAGTAGCAGGTTACTCTTGGTCGTGACTTGGATCTTCTTCGAGATTGGTCTCGTCCTCTGCTTCTGTTGTGAACACGAGTCTCCTCTCTACCTCTTCTATCAACGATGTTGGCTTCTGAATAACAACTCGAGTCTCGTTCCTTCCTCCGGACTTCTTCATTTAGAAGGCTATCACTGACGGTGTCCATGGTAAGCTTTCCCTCCGGTGCTGAATTGCTTAGAGTGACAACTAGTGTGTCCCAACTCTCCGGTAGTGAACTAAGGAGTAAAAGGGCTTGCATTTCATCTTCAACCTTCATATCAACTTTGTTAAGCTGATTTACGAGTCCCTTGAAATTATTCAAGTGCTCCATCATGTTTTGGCCATCCTTGTACTCCAACTTTACTAACCGTCGGACAAGAAGAGCTTTGTTTCGAGGCGTTTTCTTTTGAATCATAGACTCAAGCTTTGTCCATAATTCATAAGCATTTGTATAGGTAGAAACATGTTCAAAGAGAGATCGGTCAATGTACTTACGGATTACAGCAACCGCCTTTCGGTTTAGTACTTCCCATGTTTTGTCATCCTTTCCTTCCGGCTTCTCCTTCATGATGATGGGTTCGTGTAAATCCTTACAATAAAGGTGGTCTTCCATCATCGGTTTCCAATAAGAGTAGTTGTCTGTCGTGAGTTTGAACATATCACCTTCAACGGTAACGGTAGCCTCCATCTTGAATCACACGGGATCTTGAGGATATGTTTGAGCCTAGCTCTGATACCACTTGTTGGGAAAATTACCCAATATTCTTCGTGAGATGAAGATGGGATTTAGACAACTAAGAGTTTAAGAAGAAGACTCTTAATATTTAGGAAAGGGATTTATAACAAAGATGAAATTTTAGGAAACTCTCTCTTACAAGTGTTTTCTCTCTTGTTTTTCTTTTTGCTTGATGGTTACAAATGGTGCTAAGCACCTCTATTTATACTAGTGAGAGTCTAACTACAACAACTTCTACACACTTCTTTTTCTACACACATCTATTTCCACACACTTCTTTTTCTACACACTTCTTCATATTTCTCCACTTTTCTCTAGATTTTTCTTCTTCTTGGGCTAAGATTAATTTTGGGCTTAAGGAGGAAAACCCAACACATGTTTCAAGCTTCAAACGCAATTTTAAATTCCATTTGCGCTTAAATAAATTTGACCTTTCAAAAAATGGGAAATTTCAATTATACTACATGTTTGGTATCACTTTTCAAATTTACCATTAATAAATGACTATTTTTTTCAAATGTCTTAAATTTTTGATAAAAATAAAACTAAGTTAATTTTTCAAATATTTATAGGACATTTATAAACTCAATCCCAATCCCTTAATAATAAACCATAAACAATAATCACTAAAGCCCAAGCCTAAATGTTAATATATTTGTTATTAATGATATTTTTGAAAATTGGTACTTAACTTGTAGTATTTCTAACAATGTTTTTCAAAAATAGTTTTTCTTTTACCTAAAATATTTTTTTGCAGAATGCCAATGCAAAAAACAAAAAAAAACATTGAAAATTCTCCAAAGTTTACCTTCTTGCCACGGATGACAGCATTAGGCTCGCCTTGAATAACCATATACTTTTGTCCTGCAAGGAACAAGCCTGTGGGAGCAAGGTGGCCTGGTTCATCGAAATCTTTCATGATATCTGTCATCTCTTGAGGCTTGAACTGTTTTGAAGAGGATGAATCATCAGATACTTTCTTTGGGATCCAATTAAACTAATCCTTGAATCATATCCAACTTAAGGAACTTGGTACATTTATAAATAATAATCAGTAAGAACATTAACAAAATGCAAGTGGGAATCTAGGAACGTAGTCATAGAGATTACCTGAGGAAAATTAGCGCTCTGAGCCCAAACACTACCGTCAAGGCCGATGATGGCGGCAGAGGTGAGGTGGTGACCATGGCCATCACCAACATCGCACATCAAATGCTCATCAACGTATGTTTGCCACGACATTATCTCGATCTCTTTCTTGTTCTTCCCGGTTTGTTAATTTTTTAATAATCTTTTTTCGTATGTATGTATGTGCAATGCATGCAACTCTGAGGAGGAGACTTCGTCGTCTCTCGCTCGATAAATAGGGAGCTACCAAAATTGTAGTGCGATGAAATCTGAACCGTTGGACATAAAAAGGCACATTCTAAGCCGTTCACAAAATTCAATTAATTATATTCACGTCTCGCCTTTGTTCTAGCTTTAGCATTAACTCCATGCACGCCAAGTGTCCCTATTTATAATGAACATGAAGTTTTTAAGGAAACAACGACTTTATACTGATTTTTTTGTCTACTTCATCCGTTTCGATTTAATTGTTATTGTAAATTAAAATTTTTGTTTCAAAATAAATATCATTTTATGGTTTCAATGCAAAATTTATCATGTTTATACGTTATTTTATTTTTCTATTTGTTAAAATGTCGTTAGGTTTATAGGTAATGATGTTTTTATTTTAAAAATTTATAAAATTAAATATTTTCTTAATATGTGTACAAAAACATAAAACGACAATTAAAATGAAACGGATGTAATATTAATTAGTTGAGTTTTCTCTCATGTTATCGGAAGAGACCAAAAGAATGACCGTAGGACCATGATTTTGTAATAGTACCCTTGAAACATCCTCTTATGAAATGAAAATATATCGTCTCAGTTTGGATCTCTCCCCACTACAAGAAAACACAAGTTTTACTAGGACGATTTTGCCTCGTAATTTTCTAGTAAAAGTCACTTTACTAGGAAATTACGAAGAAACGCATTTTGTCGTGAATCGTTCATCGTAAAGCCTTTTTCCTCGTAATTTCCTAGTTAATTTACGAGGAAAACCTTTCCTCGTAAAGGCATGGATAACTATTTTCTCGTAATGTCCTCGTAAGCGTTCCTCGTAAGATCGTAGTAACAGTTTTCTTCGTAAGTGCGTCGTAAAGCTTTACGAAGAATTTACTACGAAGTTTTACGAGGACCTTACTTCGAAAAGTTTACGAAGAATTTACCTCGAAACATTTTTTCCCTATTAAAAAATAATAATTAAAATAAATATAAATAATATATTTTTGAAAATTAAAGAATCCAAATTATAAATTAAAAAAGAAATAACAAAATATTTTATATATAAATAAATATTTAAGTTTTAAATTCATAATATACAATTAAAAAGAAAAAAAATAAACTATGGATGCTGCTCGTTAAATTGACGAACGAAGTCGTCATCCCGGAACTCCCTCTCGTCCATGTTGCTCGTCGACGGTTGTGACTGTGACTATGGATGATGTTGGGTTGGAAGCCCTCCGTTTTCCCGCCTGACACGCAACATCTCCGCCACTACCGGGTTTCCGACCACCAAAACGTCCAGGATTTCGGAGAGAGAACTCACATGAGATTACGTCGCCTGCAACTTCGAGCGCAACTGAACAATGACATCGTGCTGTTCCCGAGCATAAGACGATGTTACTGCGCAGACATCGTTAACGGAACCAATCCCGACGATACCTCTCTTTTTCCTAGGGGCGACCTTTAAATAAAAAGATTGATTAATAACTTTTAAAAATAAATTAAAAAATAATAAAAATTAATAGAAAAACAAATTATTTACCTCCTCGTAAATCTTATCCACTTCAGGAGTGGATAATATGACGGGTGTCCCATACTGCTGAGTCAGCTGGGTCTGACGGTGGTCAACCCGAGCAGCAACCTCGTTGTAGATCCGCTCGGATCTAGGATCTACAAAATGCCCAGCCTTGTTCCGATGAGTCCTCTCGTAAAGCTCTTTCAGAGATGGAAGAACTCCTGTCTCTTTAGCCTAAAAAAATAATTTAAAAAATTAATTATTAATTAGAAAAATATAAATAGATTAAAAATATTAATTAGTTATTAAATTATTTAATTTAATTACCATGTGTAGACGGATTCCCGCGTGAGGTTTTAGACCCCCGGTGTGAAACATCTTGGTGTTGCCATGCTCGTCTCTTGTCATGCGGTTCTCGGAGTTTGTGTTGGAGGTTCTGATCGAGTCCGGCAACCCCCAATAACTGATGAGGCCATCCCACACCGTCAATGTGAGGCAATCAGGTTTCCCCGCCTCATAACCATCGACCTGAAATTATTTTTTTAAAAAATTATTTGAAGTCAATGATATAAACTGTATTAAATTTAGAAATCCACCTGAAAATTGTTCTTCCAGTTGTAGATCATGTCGAGCAATCGCGCTTTTGCCTTTGCCTCAAACTCCTTCTTCACCCGCTGGTGAATCCCTATGGACCAACGATATTTTTGCTGTAACAAGAAAATATTAAATTAATTAGTTCAATAATATTAAAATTTATAAATAATTAAAAAATAAATTACTTACGGCGAACGTTTTGAACCATGTCTTTTTGGTGTGGCTGGCCGTCATTTTCCAATTTGGAGCTGGATCGGGAAAGTATCCCTTGATACAATCGGTGACGCTCTCAACAACACACCCGTCAACATTAAACCTGAACAAAAAACAAAATAAAAATATTAAATAAATTGGTTAATTTTTGGTTAATTAAGAAATAAATTTAAAAACATTTTAAAAAAATGAAACATACCAGAATATGTTGTGGCCGTCCCGTCGGAAAGGATCTAACTCAGGTAGCCCTTCTCTGCCTGGAGCTGCCATAATGTCCTCGACCTTGTACATCTCAAATGGAGCGGTTGGCGGCACCTCCAAATCGGGATGAACCCCGGCGGCCGGTGGAGGAGGAGGGGGAGGAGGAGGAGGTGGGAACTAAGTCTCGGAAACACTTCCGCCATCCAGAATCGTAGAACCGGGAGCTGAAGAAGATGATCCGCCAACCTCACGACTGAAAAGATCTCCATAATGAGTACTCCCCTGATGAGACGACCTCTGAGCCCTAGCAACCTTGTCCTGTCTAGGCATCTAAATTTTTTTAAAAAAATTTAAACATTAATTCTCGTATCATTTAAAAAACAGTTAAAAAAACTAAACCAACCTAATCTAAATTTCCAAAACTAACCACATAATCTAAATTCCCTAAACTAACCACTTAATCTAAATTCCTGAATCTAATCACTTAACTAGGAGTTAGAGAGTACCTTAAGAGGATTTGGAGAGAATATTTCTACAAATGAGAGAAATTGGATGGCTCGAGTTTACATAAGGAAACTAGTTTCCTCGTAAGATCCTAGTAAGCTTACGAGGAAACAGCGAGTCCCGCGTTTCCATTTACTAGGACTTTACGAGGAAACAGCTAGTCCCGCGTTTAGTTTTCCTCGTAAATTCCTAGTAAAACTGTTACTAGGACTTTACGAGGAAAATCTTACTAGGACTTTACGAGGAAAATACTATTCCCGTGTTTTCTTTTACTAGGGTTTTACGAGGAAAGGGTTTGTAAATCCCTAAACTTGAAACCCCAAACCCCAAACCACAACTTCCATAACTTATTAAATATTAAACAACCAAAATCCAAACCTCTTCTACACCTAAACCCCAAATTCAAATTCAATTTTGTGATTAAACAAACTTAAACATACATAATTCAAATTCGTTTTGTGATTAAAAAAACTTATAAAACATACATAATTCATTCGGATACATTCTCAGAATTTGTAGAAACATCATCATTTTCGTAAAACTCGTCCTCAACACCGTCGTCCGTTGAGTGATCAGGAACATCTTCGTATTCATGATTATGCGGATTAATGAGTAGGATGTCATCAATTTTTGCTTCACGTTCCTCGATTTCATTGGTATTTTCTTCTTGTAATGGTGGTTCTTCTCCAACGATTATTCGTCCTCGAGGTGTAACTTTGATAACAGCTAACCAGTTTATTCCCGAGGTAGTAATCTGAGGGTATGGAATGAAGCAAACTTGACTGCTTGGAAAGCTAATATGAAAGACTCGAATTTGTTGTATCTGCAAAAATAAAGACAACATAGAAATTAGTATTCAGAACATGGATGTCAAAAAAATAATTTGTTGTAACTTCGTCCACCATTGACATCAACTACACCGTTCTTGTTAATTCGAACACCTCTGTTGACGATAGGGTTGTACCACTCACACTTGAAGATAACGCATTTCAGACTCATACCTGGGAGTTGAACTTAATAAATCTCCTTCAATATCCCATAGAAATATGTTTCGCCTTTCACACATATTCCATAATTACTTGTCGCCCGGTGTCTACCATAGTCATAGGTATGGAAAGTATAGCCTCGGGTGAAATACATCGATGATGTAGTGACCTTTGCAACTGTACTTTGAAGTAATTCCCTAAACCATGCGGTATACTTTGAATTGTGATAATCAACCTGCAAAAAAAAGTAGTAGAACTACACATTAGACTTACTTTGTGGTAATGTATGCATAAAATTTAAGTTATAATAAATACATATTTCCTCAACCACTTGATAAAGTGTTGATCTTTCCTTTTGTCTAACTCAGTTGTCGATATACTAGGTATTGCTTCTTCGACTTGAGTCACAAATTGGCTGTAAAATTATGTTATGTTATTTTATCAATTGAATATATAAATATATATATATATATATATATATATATAAATGTATATGTTTATATGTTTACCTTTCAAAATAACCAATCAATGGATGCTCGCAATTAAGAAGAATATAAAGGTGTGCACTATGGACGTCTTCATCACTCGACCACCAAACCTCTTTCAATTTCCCACCCAATCGCCCAATTTGACAAAAGATGTCTCGAACATCTTCTTCCATATATGTCGGCACGACATCACCATCATCATATATTCTTGGAACTCGTTTCTTTGTACGTACTTTCGGTGCAAAGTAGCACGATGTGAAATGTGATGTTTTTTCCGTCAAACTTTCCGCAACAATAGAACCTTCAACTTTTGCTAGGTTTTTGACTTTTCCTTTCAAAGTTTCCATGCCCATTTCATACTGATACATCCATCCAAAATGCACAGGTCCACGAAGTAATGCCTCATACGGGAGGTGGACAACTAGGTATTCCATGACGTCAAAAAAAAAACAGGCGGAAATAGTTTCTCCAAGTTGCACATTAAGATGAGGATGTTTTCATGAAGTTGTTGGACAACTTCCTCTTTAAGAGTACGGGTGCTCAGATACCTAAAAATGCTTCAATTCCTTATATATTACAGAAACAAAAAAAATTAAACACATTACTATATTCATTATATATATATATATATATATAAATAAATTAATGTTTGCGTTGTTTATATTAATTACCTGAAAGTGCTTCATGTACTTTTGTAGGTAGTAGCTCTGCAAATGCAAAAGAAAGTAGTCGCTCCATAAAGACATGACAATCATGACTCTTCATCCCGGAGAACTTTTGCCCTTTCTCAACACATCTTGAGAGATTTGAAACATACCCATCAGGGAACTTCACTTCTGAAGACACCCAGTTGAACAACGCAGACTTTTTTCTGATGACAGTCTGAATATCGGAACTGGAACTTGCCCATTGCTTTTTATATGTAGCTCACTCCTTGAGCAGATAACGGGTAAGTCCAACCTTGATTTTACGTTGTCTTTCGTCTTCCCTGGGACATTCAATATAGTGTTCACGATCTTCTCAAAAAAGTTCTTCTCTATATGCATCACATCGAGGTTGTGGCGCAAAAGAAGATCTTTCCAATATGGCAATTCCCAAAATATACTCTTTTTGTGCCAATTGTGCTGCACACCATAAGAATCAGGCATATTACTAGGAACATGCCAATTCTCACCACGAGGAGATGTTTCTAAAGCACCGTAGTTATCGATTTGTGCTTCCATTTGTTCTCCAGTTAAGTATGGAGGAGGAGTGTCTCTAACAACCCTTTTGTGCCTGAACAATGTCTTGTTTCTTTGGTATGGGTGGTAAACGGGAAGAAATCGACGGTGACAATCGAACCAAGTAGTCTTCCTACCATTCTTCAACTGAAATGCATCTGTCATTCCATTGCAATATGGACAAGCTAATCTACCATGTGTAGTCCATCCAGACAACATCCCATATGCAGGAAAGTCACTTATGGTCCACAAAAGCATCGCTCGCATCGTAAAATTTGTTTTC
This sequence comes from Moricandia arvensis, assembly GCA_905132765.1. Classification (NCBI taxonomy): domain Eukaryota; kingdom Viridiplantae; phylum Streptophyta; class Magnoliopsida; order Brassicales; family Brassicaceae; genus Moricandia; species Moricandia arvensis. The sequence continues at coordinate 33,194 of CAJHQP010002316.1, read as the reverse complement.
GTTGAACAATCATATGTCCTCACCCCTGTGACCACAAATCTTTCAACTTTTTTATTAGTGGTTGTATAAAAACGTCGAGAGATCTTTTTGGATGCTTTGGACCAGGTATTAATATGGTCAAGAATAGAAACTCTCGTCGCATGCACATCTCCGGTGGCAGGTTGTACGGTGTAAGAAAGACTGGCCACAATGAATATTATCTCCCTGACATTCCAAATGGACTAAATCCATTAGTGCATAATCCAGGATACACGTTCTGGCTATTGCTAGCGAAATGTGGATGTACATTGTTAAAATGTTTCCAAGCTCTTGCATATGATGGATGAGTCATCTCTCCATCCGTCTGAGTATGCTCGGCGTGCCATCTCATCCCTTCAGCAGTCTCCTCAGATTGGTACAATCTTTTCAACCTGTCTGTGATTGGTAGCTACCACATCCTTTGGTACGGTACCCTATTACGCCATCGACCTTGCGGTTTGAATCGTGGCTTCGTACAAAATCGACATTCTTCTAACTTCTCATCATCTCCCCAGTAAATCATGCAGTTGTCGATGCAAACGTCTATCATCTCCGAGGGCAACCCAAGACTATATACCAATTTTTTAATCTCATAATAAGATTCAGCAGACACATTGTCTTCTGGCAAATACTTTTTAAACAAGTCTGCCAATGTATCCATACAATTTTCAGGTAGATTGTGATCGGTTTTAATACTCATCATTCTAGCAGCCAATGACAATTTTGACAAACCTTCTCTACAACTACTGTAAATTGGCTCATTCGCAGCTTCTAACATTTCATAAAACTTTTTTGCATCTAAGTTAGGTTCTTTAACTTCATCATCATCATGAGTTACAAATGCATCACCTACCATATCATGAACCCTATCACAATCTACCATTTGTTCCTCCTGGTGATGATAGCTATTTTCATTAAGCAAATGATTAACCGGTTCAACCTCAAAATTGCTATTACTACTGCTAGCTTCATTCACACAACTAACATCTTCTCCATGTTGATACCAAATATAATAATATGGCATGAAACCTCTATTTATTAAATGCTTCCAAACATTTTCACGAGGGCCTAATTTTGTATTGCTGCATTTCCGACAAGGACATAACATCTTACCACTTTCCTGCATGAGTGGTGTAGAATCTGCTTGATGCATAAACGTCTCCAACCCTTCGAGAAATTCTTTCGTCACTCTCCCGTTATTATCTCTGTGTGAATACATCAACTTATGCAACTCGAAAATATTTCCCGGACCGGACATTTTTTTTCTTTGATCAAGCTTATAGCTGAATTTTTTTTAAAGTGTTTGAAATGAATCACAAATGGTGGTATTTATAGAAATTTTCGAATCTGAATATGTACTAGGAAATTGGGAGGAAAGTAGGTACAAAACACGTTTTAGATTTAAAATAGATATTTTCTAGCCAGTTCTTCGCTAATTTGCTACGACATTACGAGGAAATGTTCTTTTGCCACGTAATTTTCTCGTAATTTTACTACGGCTTTACGAGGAAATATTTTTCTTGTACGTTTACGAGGACTTTACGAGGATACTCGTTTTCCTCGTAAATCCGAAGTAAAATCGTAGTAAATTTACGAGAAAAAAATTTTCTTAATAAAATTGTCTAATAAATGCCGAGTTTTCTTGTAGTGCCCTAGCTACTTTCTCTGCACAGTTAATATATTACTCTGAAATATACTTTGGCATACCATATCACAATTTTAGAATTGCAACGGAGAACTATTAGTTTGTGTCATACATGGTTATTTTGAATTTCGCGAGCTTATTGCCAAATTCTTGGGAAAAAGCTTTGTCATGTCGAACATAGATTCCTCTCGTAAAACATTACCGTCAGTGAGCTTGTACATAATCTACCATGGAATAAGGTTCCATCAATTTAAATGTTATATTTTTGGTATTTCTCTAATCCTCCTATTCTTATAGAAGGTGTAATAATTTTAATTAATTTTAATATTTATATACTACATAAAAAAATTAATAGAAATCGATAAAATGATATAATATTTTATATAAAACATTATATTTGTATATAAAGTATTATAATAATTATTAATGTCTTATAATGTCTATATATGTCTTATAAGTCATTTATAAAATTATCTACCATGGCTTACAAAATTATTTTATCATAAATTTAAATTTTTTATAAGAGTTTATAGAACATTTATAAAAATAGAAATCCTCTTATATATATTAAAGGAGAAGTCAGTTAAGTGATTTTTGCTCACATGTCGATCATTTGTGAAGTCTTAAGAAAATTGTTATAAATTACTTGGTCAATAATTTTTAATTTTATTTATTTTAGTTTAAATTTAAAATAAAAAATAAATCTAGAAACCTTTAATATCAATTGCCAAATAATAAAAATTATATTAAAAATAATTATTTATGATAACTAATATTTGAAATATATAAAGAATAATAATGTTTGACCAATTCTTTTTTATATTTATAAACTACATAATATAATTAACTGAAACTTTTTATAATTTTTAATTATTTTAATTAGATCTAAAATAAAAATGTAAGTCTAAAACTAATTATTATTACTTTTCAAATAACCCAAATGATATTACAAATACTAATTTATGGTAGCTAATTTTCAAAATCATGGAAAGTGTAATAATCTTTGATCAATTCTTTATATATATATATATATATATACTACATAAAATAATGAATAGAAAACAATTTATAGAAATCAATATAATGATTTCACATTCATATAAAAATATAGTCGTATATATAATAATTATTAATCTCTTATAATGTCCATATATGATTTATTAATAATTATGGTTTGAAGATTGAACGGATTATATTTAACAGAACGTGTGAGAACTTTGATTTAAAAAATATTTTCCATTTATGTCAAATAATATTGAATAAGGTAAAGTTATGATTGAAATGAATTCTAAGAGATTTTTTTTTTTGTTTAACCAGGTGTTGATCTTGCAGTCCACCACCTAGGTCCGCGCCCGCATTTATCTGTATCTTTTACGGTCCTAGACACGCCTCTCCGCCCGAGGTTCGAACCCTCATCCTCCAAGCCGAAGCTCGGGATACCACTGGACTAGCTCGTCCGGGTTCTAAGATATATTTTTGGTTCATTGGTTTTATGGTTTGTACTACTATTTATTGACATAAATAAATATTTGGCAAAAATAGTAAAAATAATTAGAAAACATTAGCAAAAAATTAACAGAAAACAAAATGATAACTAGAAAAATAAGAAGAGGGAAGATAGAATTGTTGATAAGAAGTGATATTTATGATTAATTTCAGTTGGATTAAGTACAAAAGCACGTTATATATACAACACATTCACCTAAAATTCTAAGTAGACAACACGCTGAGCTAACGTTCTATATAACTAACTAAAGAAGATGTACCGGTTGGTCAACTCATAGAAATCAGTAAATTATGTAATAGAGAAAATAATCAATATTTTATACTCCCTCCGTTCCAATATAGATGATGTTTTAGAGACTTTTTAATGTTTCAAAATAGATGATGTTTTGATATTTTATATTAGTTTTAGTTTTATTGAATACTGTGTAACCAATGATATTTTATAATTCTAATTAAGGATTGGTTGAATTAATTTTGATTTATATTTTCAATGTTATTTTTTAAAAAGTAATGTATGCCTTAATTCTTGTGTATACACCAAAACATACAGGGGGAGTATAAATTAGATGGAACTATAAGTAGGCGACAATGTCTAATGAATATATCGAGAACAAGCACAATAATAAATAAAGACTGTGGAATAAATTGATCGAGAACACAAGCACACTATATACACAACACATTTGCCATATCAAATGATGTACTTTATCTTAGATAAAATTTATTAGAGCTAATGATCATTAGTAATAGGTTTCTTACAGCATCATTATCGGTTTAGAATCTCTCAAAGATTTCTTAGAATTATAACAATAATATTTTCTATATAAATAGATTTCATAACTAAAACTAAACAATAATGAATTTCAACCAACCATAAATGCCCTTTTGGAGGAGAGATTCTAATGGGTTCACGCTACATACTTTTCATCTTTTCTTTATTTATTGCTATTTTATTATTTTTTGGGATGAGATACTCTTGTTATTAAATTTTCTCTATGACAATGCTCTGATATTAAGTCTCTCAACATAAATTTAATAATATACTAACATAAAAATAATATTATAATGAAAACTGAAAATGTTAATATTTGTTGGACATACAGGTATAAAATGAGTCTCTTCGAAAAGGCAGACGAGTCTTCATAAAGAATAGTTTCTCCACTTTTCCAGTGTCTCTCTCTTATTTATAGTTTTTATATTAACTTTTATCATAAAAAACTTTAGCAAAAAAAAAAATGGTCAATGAGTTATTTCCTCATAAATATTATCTTATAATAACAAATGTTTTTCAGAGTATGATCTCATATTACTTATCCCTGAGAATAAAATTCAAAACTTATTTCTCCAATATATAATTTTATCCATATTTTCCACAATTATAGATCAAAATTGAAAAACCATGAAATGATTTATATTGGCTTACTGTTTTTAAATAAAGCATAAACCATTTAATGAATGGTTTATGCTTTATTTAATATATTGGTCTTAAATATAGGTTAATATATTTTTATTTAATGAATGACTAATTAAACGAAAATGATTTAAATAAATTTTATTGGTTATTCAAAATAGTAATAGATAAATTTAATATACAAAATTTCATTGAAATTGTAGAATGACATTTATTTTGAAACAAGAAAAATAAACCTAAAATTACACTTAATAAAGTTATAAACAAAGGGGTTACATAACATACTAATGTCTGGTTAGGACGTTAGGCTTTTCTATTAGTGGGCTACGCTAAGTTTGAGCTAAGCCTACTTAGTGTTTATATATACGGGCCGATAAATAAAAGCTCTTTTCGTAATTTTTATTTTTTATTTTTCTCATATCAAAAAAATGAAAATAGTGATGACGTGTGTATCCATCCAGAAGAAGAAGAAGAAGTAAATAAAAATCGAAAGATCTGAGTTGAGAGAAAAGACAAGGCGGGGAAGATGGGAATAAGGTTCATATTGATGGTGAACAAGCAAGGCCAGACTCGTCTCGCTCAGTACTATGAGTGGCTCACTCTCGAGGAACGTCGTGCCCTCGAAGGCGAGATCGTTCGTAAATGCCTCGCTCGCAACGACCAGCAGGTTAGGTTTACCTCCAATCCGATCCTTTCAACTTTCTATCAGATCGGTCGTGATTTTTTTGGTTCAGATCTCGTCTCAATTGATGTCAATTTCGATCTGTCTGTGTCGTAATTAGTTGTTTCAAATCCTGGAATTGGCCTTCTGATCAATTGTGAAAATTTGATTTTGTTAGATCGATCCGGCATCATTAGCTTTTGAAAATCTCTGAGTTTCACCGGAATTTGTGATTTGATTGATCATAGTTTTCACATTGAGCTCCTGTGCTATGTTTTCGTCTTGTTTTTGCAGCTTTCTGGGCAAAGCCGAATGAAACATTGGTTTTAGACCGTAGATATTTTAAAGAAAACTACAAAGACATAGCTCCAAAAAGAAATTTAGGTCTCCCAAATTTTTTAAAAGAAAATTAATTGAAATCTTTAATAAATCTTCTATAGACTCTTCAATCTCGGGATTGGCCCTGGTTTTCTAGATCGATCCTAGTTTCCACATTGAGCTCTTGTGCTATGTTTTCGTCTTATTTGTGCCATGTAAAAGTGTTGCCGCGTACTGGGCAAAGCCGAATGAAACATTGGTCTTAGATCCTAAAAACTTTTAAAGAAAATTACTAAGACATAGCTCCAAAATTTGTTTTAGGTCTCCAAAATTTATAAAAAAAAATTTAGTTGAAATCTTTAATAAATCGCCTATGAACTCTTCAGTCTCAGGGATGGCCCTGGTTGCAGGGCTTGTTAGATTTGATTGATGTTTGATGTTGAACATATGTTGATTTATTGTTTCTTAACAAGCAGTGTTCGTTTGTGGAGCATCGCAACTACAAGATCGTCTACAGGCGTTATGCATCTCTCTTTTTCATGGTTGGTGTTGATGACGATGAAGTAAGTTATTATGACATACCTCTCTGTTTATTTTGTATGATGTTGAGGAATAACAGAAAATGATTACAGAAAAAAAAACTGTTTTGCATATCATTTGTAATGCAAACTATCCTTTGTCAACACTAAAGATTCTATTTTTTCCTTCGCCCATTATCACTAAGAGTGTTTGTCTAATTACTAAACCTCGCAATTTTCTTCCCGAGTCTTGTCCTAGAACGAGCTGGCGATTCTAGAGTTCATACATCTTTTGGTTGAGACAATGGACAAACATTTTGGAAATGTGGTAAGTTTTAGTAGTCTCTAAACTGAATAGGAGTTTGTCTTGTTTTGTGTCTTCTGTGTGTGATCCTTGTTCTATGTGGAAATTATCAATGCCTGCAGTGTGAGCTGGACATAATGTTCCATCTGGAGAAAGCTCATTTCATGCTCGAGGAAATGGTCATGAATGGTTGCATTGTCGAGACTAGCAAAGCCAACATACTTTCTCCTATACAACTCATGGACAAAGCCCATTAAATTCAAGACCCTTGTTTGTTTTCATTTCATCACACTGTTAAGACAGCTTCTGTAATATTATTATTATTACTGCGCTCTTTTGTCCCATTCGAATCTAAAGAACAAGTTGTTTCTTCCATGCTTAGAATGGTAGTGGTTAGAGATGCTAAAAAGGGGGCCGATAAACTCCAAATCCGTTGAAGATCCATTTAATCCTTTTTTTTATAGTGTTAGGGTTACTAATTATATCATCATATAATTCTTAAATCTATTATATCATATAATTTTTAAATCTATTATATGTAATGTTCAATTACTTGTGATATATGCGATATTGATAAACAACTTAGCGAATAATGTTTCACGATAAAGTTCTTTCCGAAATATTTGGATCGATGGACGGTTCTGCATGTATAACATCCTTGATGTACATGCTTTCTCCAAATCCGTTGAAGATCTATTTGATTACTTTTTTATAATGTTGGGGTTAACCATTACATCATCATATAATTCTTAAATCTATTACGTATAATGTTCATTTACTTTTAATGTATGCGATATTGATGAACAACTTAACGAATAATGCTCCACAATGAAGCTATCCCCGAAACATTTGGATCGATAGCGGTTTTGCATATACGACATCCTCAATGGACATGTTATCTTCAGCAGATGACCACAACGAATGATTCTGCATGCAATACTGTAGAACCTCTTATAATTTCCAAGAAATTTCATCGGGGATTTGAACCCTAGACATATGTGTAGAAGCCTTTAAACCTTAACTATTAAGCTACGATCCTTCCACAATCCATTTAATTCTTCTTAACGAACTTTTATTGTTTAGTAGCCACGTTAAAAATCACTCTTTGTATCCTCTACTTTCAAGTGTTTATCCAAAAGTTCAATAGCTTTTACAGAAATCTTCAAGAGCATGGAAACAATGTCACTACTGATTCAAGCTTTAAACATAGCAAAGCAGTTAACCAATTGACATTGAGTACATGTCGTCTTGCAGTGATGTTATGATAGTGAGGGATGTTAGATTTCAATGGATATTTCAAACAATATCTCTCACCACCAACTCTTTTACTTGCAGGTATATTAAAAGATGCTTGAATGTGTAGGAGTAATGTAGTTTCCAACTTTATTTTAATGGTCTATGGCGAACCGTTCCATTCTTCACTTCCATAAAATTTCATTATTTATAAACTTATCCTTTTCAATTCAACATGTATTAGCTTAACAAAGATAGATAATATTTTTTTCACCAATCCAATTTATTTGACAATTGGCCGCAGAGATTGAAATATCAAAGATAAAATTTGGAACTTAGGAAAATTTATAGGTATATAGGTAATTTATTTTTATTTTATTATTGATAAAATGCAACATTATTCTTTAAATTATTGGGAAAATAAAAAGAAAAATGAACATTGTAAATTTTTATTAGATAATTTAAACTCCCGTTTTATGCAGTAGAAACTCATCAACCTTCGGTCTCGTCCTCCAAGTAAAATGTAATTAGTGATCTCCCAACTTTTATCTTTCACCATTTTAATTTTGCCGGAAGATACTGTATAGTCACAAAAATGCATGCTATCTTTACAAATCTGGATATTAATTTAACACATATTCTATTGTATATAGAAATTACTTTTACCTTGTTGATAAGGGAAATGTAGTAAGGCTTCACTTGTTCGACGTCTACATGAACTTTGCTCTTACTGTATAGGTCATATTTACTGCAATTTTATTTTCAAAATTCGTTAGAAAAACAAAATTTTGGAATATAGAATAGTAACAAAACACAATATAGATAAATAAATTTTTACTTGAAAACATGGAGCCACTTGAGATCCTCCCTGTCTTCATCGTTCATCAAGTGTGTGTAGGTTCCCGCCTTATGCAATGCTGCACGATTATTTATTACAATGTTAGTGATAAAAAATTAGCTGATATCTATATTTAATTTCCTGAGTGAAACCATATAAGAACACGTTTGAAAACGTACGATAAAAGGAATGGTATCGAATAATGAAGAGACCAGCGTGAGGAAGAGTTGTGCCATTCTCCTTAGCCACCTATATTAAATGATCAAATCAACCATATTATCAAATTTGGCAGTGAGTCATAACCATTTATAGAAAAAAAGAAAAGAAAAAGATTATTACCAAATACATGTAGTCGTCATGACCCCATGACATAAGGACATTGTCCAGTCCACATCCTTCACTATATACTCCATTTTTGGTGTTGTACTTTGGGGTGCTATTATCAGGATTTTCTTTAAAATACTGCATTATAACCACGAATTAACATAATTCAATTCATCATGTACGTTAGAATCGAACTCAACTTTCACAAAAATCTGAAATATACTAGAGCTAGTGTATTAAGTATTTTTACCTTGTGGTGAATATTGGCCGGGTCGAAGCTGCATCCAACTGGAAATGTATCGCCTGTAAATTAGTGGAAGTGTTAAAAATATGTACAATTTTGTTGCTAATTTACAGAATTCAATGAAAATATAAATCTATACTAGTATATAGTCAAATAATAGTTTTTTTTTGAAAAAGCAAGATAGCTTATAATAGGATAATTCATATTTAATACATACCAACGACAGCCCATTGAGGAAGACCACCAAATTCTGGCAGAAGGAGAACTTTTCCAAGATCTGTATAAAAACAATAGTAATTCAAATTCCAATACTGACACAGGATTATCTTTTAAGATGTTTGTACTCAATATTATAAATTTATAACACGTTTTATTCCAAAAAAAAAAGAAGGGCACAACCAAAAAATCTTTGGAACTATTATTGGCCGTTTCATACTCAACATTTTATAACGCTTGTGAGATTTTTATCAAATTTTATAAATATTATACAATACATGAAAATTTTCGAACTAGTATATATTCATGAGAAGACATAGACATGTACCGTGGATGAGAGCGGTGAGATGGAGCCAATCTTCGTTAGGATAATCCCTGCGGATGGCTTCAGCGGTTTGGAGAAGGTGTTGAATTTGTGGCTCATCGAGATCAGGATCGCTCTCATCGACCACATTGTTCAATAGCTCACAACATTCCCATATACTCATTTCCATCTTATTAAGTTTTCCATACTCTTTTCTCATTTCTTTCACCTGATAATTTTTTTCTAAATTATTAACTTTTTATTTGAGATAATGATCAAAATAGACCTCAAAAATTTTTGTTCCAAAAATAGCATTAAAAGAAAAAAATGACTAAAATAAACTTTATTAAAAGCTGTAAATATAGATTTATACCTCTCAGGTTAATTAATTTAAACTTAGGGTTTAAAATTATTGGATGATGTTTTGGAAGTTAAGTTTAAAATTAAAAAAAATTTAAAATATATAAAAATAATTTTTTTTAGTCATTTAAAAAAATATAATATATTTTTGTGACAAAACTTTAAAAATGTCTATTTGAAAGATTTGTCATTTCTATTGTCACTAAAATATTTTTAATATAGTTAACTTCATAAAGCTTTAATTTAATTAGCCTTACAAAGTCATAAGTTTGGTGAATATGCTGCATCCTGTAGAATTCCTCAACACCCTGCTGTCTCTCGCTTTCACCATTGTCATAGTCCCTAACATAATTAGAAAATGATTGTGATAAATTTTCATGAAAAATGCAACATTCATAAACATATTATTACATGCAGGTTATATCTCTAGAGAGCAAGAAAAAGAAGCACAAACCTAAAAGAGTGTCCCAGGAAATTGATATCAGGAACTTCGAATTCATCAGTTTCTTTAGATTTTGGAACCATAAAACCTCCATCTAACACCAATTCATCACCCCTCTCCTCTTTCGTTTTCTTTTCCTCGATTCTTGAATCTGTAAAACCATTAAAACGTAATTAGTTTCATATGTTAATGGATAAAAAATCTTATATACTATCATTGTTCAAAACTAATCTAAGCATAGCTTTCTCTGATAAATTAAAAGAAACGTTACCAGAGACGTAATGTTCAACAAGAACAGTCATCGTGTTAGGAAGCTGATACGCAAATTAAAGAGATGAAATAACGAAGATATTGTGAAGATGTTGATGAAGGTGAAGAGAATGAAGAAAGGTATTTATATTGATCAAATCAAAAAGTCCTTCCTGCATATTTGGAGACAGTGTGAGTCCTTAGGGAGCAAACTTAACTTGTATTCTGTCCTCAAACTGAAATTTACATAAAGATGATGTCACTCTTGTCCGTATCTTTGTTTCACCAAAATCACGCGCTTTTACTTATGCGTGTATCTCATGTAACGTGCTTCATCAATGTTCGTGTTCCACACGCTCATAAAATGTGAGCTTCTTTTGAAACTATCTTATCTTCATGGTTTTGAAAAATAGGAGTATATATCTCTTGACGCGGATTTTTATTTTAAAATTTAAGAGTTATTATTTCTGTTATTTCTCGAAAATCGGTTATTACTTTGGAAAATTTAGATAAACTGTAAATTAATTAATGTAGATAAATTAGAATGAATTTCCTGAATTTAATTTGATTTTATCCTTATATTAATCCACATTGAGTTTATAAAATGGTCAGGCTGTGTAATGATAAAATAAATAAAAAATGACAAAACTTATTCTGCTAAATTAGTAAACGATAATCTAAAATAATAAAACTTTTAGAGATGAAAGAGAACATTAGAATAATAAAAGAATATCTTAGCAAAATAAAGGAAATCTAAGAGTCCTGAATTGTGAAATAATGAAATAAATTGGGTCCTTAGCAGCAAAAAAAATGGGACTCAAGAAGAACAGCTGTGTTGTCTGTTTTTGTGATATTTTAGGATATACTATTAAAGAAATTGCCAAGTTGGGAGGAGAAAAGAAGTCAGTGTGACGTGGATAATTATCTCCAAGGAGTTGTGTTTTGACCAACCTTTGAGTCAGCATCTACTCAGATTTTATTTCCTTCTTTTAAGATTAGTCTCTTTCTACTTAATTTTGATGTTTTTAAAATAATATTCTAAAAATTTAAAATAATTAAAAACATTACAAAAATTTCCAGTTTTGGTAGTTTACATTGCCAAAACTTAATCATTTGGTAGAGATCGCCAGATTGGTGATAAGAATTTTATCTAAATATATGTATAGAAATGTGGAATTGATTTGTAATCTTTAATCACATTACAATTGTTCCCAGCCATATGTATAGTTGTGCTATTTAGTTTTTAATGATTATGTGTTAGTAATTCTTGGGGTTTGGGGGAGTGATGCTTAAAATTGAATTTTACAACGCGTTTTCTGTTTTTTTTTTAAGTGTGAGAAAATTATATCAATTTAACGTGTTTTACATATGAGAAATTGCGGCGGGTATACGTCACCGGCCATAGCACTTTGTCTTCATGTGCACCTCGTGATATGGTCGTTAGATTAATGCTTTTTATCAAAATTAAATTTGTAACAAAATAATTATAATATGACGTCAAGAAACAAAAAATCTATCATACGTCTTAGCACATGATAATAAAAAGATTTTGTATTTACAGATATTTTATTTGATATACTGTTATTTATTTATTTGAACATAAAAGACTTGTTAAGTTTCTAATTCAAAATATAGTGTATTTCTAATTCTGAAATAGCCTATCTTAAAATTTCCCTATTCACGTCTGATAAGGAATTTTATTATATGCAGTATATGAGAAGTTATAAAAAAATTAGCACTATATATGTAAGAACCAGAAATTTTATCAAAAACAACAGTAATTTTATCGTGAGTAGAAAATAACGAATTTTATCATTTGCTATCTTTTAATAAACTACACCTTTTTATAAGTTCATTTTAGATTTATTCTGTTTTTATTATTTAGTAGTATTTTTTTGGTTAACTTTAATGCAGACTTTCAAAAGAAATATAAACTATTCTGCTGATAAATAATATAATTGGACCGTAGCAAAAACATGAAAAGATATGTATACTGAATCAAAACATTAAACACTGTGAAGAGACTTGACCTAGGGTAATGCCAAATAAAAGATAAAAGATAGCTTCACCGTTTTAAAATTCAATGAGGTCGTGACCTCTTTTCGTACGCAGAGGGGACAAGCACAGCCTGCTTACGACGTCGACTAATAGAGTAGTCACTAATTGTATATTCTTATACTTAATCACGGATAGTAGGTCTTAGTTAATTACTTGTATATATACTCACACTTGTAAATCATTTGATTTGAATGAAGATATTTTGATATTCATTTTGCCTATCTTCTATCTTCTATTATGGTATCAGAGCGATGAGCTCGAGCTCACCGTAACTGCTACCTCTCATCCACCGTCATCATCTTCGTTCTCCGATCAATCATCGCGCTTGCAACTCCGATTGATCGCCTCTTTCTCTGATCCTAATCTCCTCCACCGTCTTCTGCATTCATCCTTCTCCGATTCGCTTTCACATCTTTCTCCAAGCTTCGATCTATTAGTTCCAGCTCCGATCATCTTCGTTTCTGTTGAATCGAAGCTCTAATTGATCATTCATGGGGAAACAAAAGTGTAATTCGAAATATCGCGCATCTACTCCATCTCTCGCTGAGGATGATCTTCCTCGCAATAACTCACACAACGTTGATTCTCATCGCGAAGGCTCTGGTTCTTCTAATCATGTTGCTGTTCATCCCAATCGTCCGCAGAATCCAGCTCCAAATCCATCTCGTCTCTTTGAGGTATCTGACTCCCCTGATAACCTCCATAGTCCCTATCATCTAGTTAGCTCAGATCATCCTGGTTTGACTCTAGTTTCGGAACAACTTGATGGAACTAATTATGGAACCTGGATAGTTGCAATGACCACTAGTCTTGAAGCTAAGAACAAACTAGGATTTGTGGATGGATCAATTCCAAAACCAGACGCTAATGATCCATATATCAAGATTTGGTGTAGAATCAACAGCATGCTTAAGTCATGGCTTCTTAACAGTGTCACTAAGAAGATCTATACAAGCATCTTGTATTTTTCTATGGCTGCTGACATATGGACAGATCTTCACACTCGTTTCCACAAGTCAAATCTTCCTCGGTTGTACAAGCTTCGACATCAACTTCTCTCTTTGCGTCAAGGCACTATGGATTTATCTTCCTATCATACTCAGACTCAAACATATTGGGAAGAGTTGTCTAGTCTTCAAGCTCCAGCGACAACAGTTGAACAATTGTTAGCTCAACGAGAAATGAACAGAGTGATAGACTTTCTCATGGGACTCAATGAAAGTTATGATCATGTCATGAGTCAGATTCTTATGAAGAAGACTTTGCCAACTCTATCAGAAGTCTATAACATTTTAGATAATGAAGACTCTCAAAGATCTGCTAGAATTACACCATCAAGTGGAGTTGAATTATCTGCATTCCAAGTCTCAGGTAACTCTGGCAACAATCAGTATCAGAAAGGAAGACCAATTTGTACGTATTGTGGTGCTCTTGGACATATTGTCGACAGATGTTACAAGAAGCATGGCTTCCCTCCTGGATTCAAATCCAAGTTTCAGAAACCACAACAATCGCAGTCCAAGGCATCTGCGAACATGGTTTCTTTATCGGATAATGTTGATAGTTCTCATCAGTTACAGCAGCCTTCTAAGTCAGCAAGTCGCCAAGTAAATGATTCTAGTCCTGTTGCTCTCACTCCAGATCAAATGCAACAATTCATTGCCTTCTTTAGTACTCAACTCCACAATCACAGCATTACTCCATCAACTCCTACCCCTGATAATTTCGCTGCTTCCACTTCAGCCGTATCATCAACTCCAAAAGAGTCTGGTACATTCCTTTCTCTTTATAAACCTAATCCTTTTTCCATGTCTTTTGTGCTTGCCTCTGGAGATGCTCATATCCCTAATGACTCATGGATAATTGACTCTGGCGCAACTCATCACGTTTCACATTCTGAATCTCACTTTTCCCATTTGACTCCTCTAACCGATACTTTTGTTACTCTTCCTTCTGGAATATCAGAGAGCATTGTCGGTCTAGGTTCAGTCAAATTGAGTGATAATATTGTTCTAGACAATGTGTTGTTTGTTCCTGCTTTTCGTTTCAATCTCTTGAGTGTGAGTTCTTTCACTTCTGAAGTAGACTCAACGATTAGTTTTACTTCTACTTCATGCTTAATACATGATCTTACTCAGGAATTGATGATTGGCAAGGGTAGACGCATCTCAAATCTATATGTCTTGGAGTCTGGTTCTTTGATTTCTGCTCTTGATTTCTCAGGTAATAAATTGGCTTGTTCTGTCATAGTTGATCTTGAAACTTGGTATGCACGTTTAGGTCATCCTGCCTATACTAAGGTCGAATCATTGTCTAGTATTTTGCATTTACAAGCTACAAAATCAAAAGAACATCATCATTGTCATGTCTGTTATTTAGCTAAACAAAAGAAATTACAGTTTCCAATTTCTAATACAATGAGTGTTGCACCATTTGATCTTCTTCATATAGATGTTTGGGGTCCATTCTCTGTACCTACATCTGAAGGTTTTAGATATTTTCTGACAATAGTTGATGATCACAGTCGTGCAACTTGGGTTTATCTTATGAAACTGAAATCTGATGTTTTGTTTGTGTTTCCAAACTTCTTGACTATGATAAAAACCCAATTTAATACTCATGTCAAAGCTGTTAGGTCTGACAATGCTCCTGAGCTTTCATTCACTGACCTTTATAAACACAAGGGTATTGTTTCCTTTCATTCTTGCCCTGAAACACCTGAACAAAACTCTGTTGTTGAAAGAAAACATCAACACATCCTTAATGTAGCTAGAGCTTTGTTGTTTCAGTCCAACATTCCTCTTTCTTTTTGGGGAGATTGTGTTCTCACATCCGTCTTCCTCATTAATCGCCTTCCTTATCCAAACTTGGATCATAAATCTCCTTTTCAAATCCTTACTTCCAAACTTCCAGCTTATGAACAACTTAAAACCTTTGGTTGCCTCTGTTATAAAAGCACTTCTCCAAAATCTCGTACCAAATTCGATCCTCGTGCTAAAGCTTGTGTCTTTCTCGGTTATCCAACAGGTTTTAAGGGATATAAACTTTTAGATTTGGAAACTAACAGCATCTCCATTTCAAGACATGTTCTGTTTCATGAAAACATCTTTCCTTTTGCTGATTCTTCTCTTTCTAACATAGCCAAAAGCTTTCTTTCATTGTCCTGATAAACCTGATGACAGTTTACGTTTTGTAAACACATCTTCTGATGAATCATCAAAGTCATCATCTGATGTCAACGTGCCTTTAGCAGTTGCATCTTCCCGTACCCGGAAACCTCCCACTTACTTACAGGACTATCATTGTAACTTCACCTCTCTCTATCCCTTATCCAGATATCTCACTTATAACAAATTTTCTTCACTTCATTATGCCTTCATCAACTCTGTTCTTCTTTGTTCTGAACCCTTAACCTTTTCGGAAGCAAAGAAATCAAAGGAGTGGTGTAATGCTGTGGATGCTGAGTTTAGTTCTCTCGAAGATCTTGATACTTGGGAAATTTGTACTCTACCAAAAGGAAAAAGAGCAGTGGGATGTAAGTGGATATTCAAACTCAAACTTCATGCTGATGGTACTGTTGAACGGCATAAAGGACGTCTAGTAGCTTAGGGGTATACTCAAACAGAGGGTATTGATTATGTTGAGACCTTCTCTCTCGTAGCCAAAATGGTCACAGTCAAGATGATTCTTGCTCTTGCCGCAAAGAAGAAATGGATACTTCATCATCTAGACATTTCTAATGCGTTCTTAAATGGTGATCTCACTGAAGAAATTTACATGGAATTCCCTCCTGGCTATGCTGAAAGAAAAGGAAACAACCTGCCTCCTAATGTTGTTTTAAGACTGAAGAAATCAATCTATGGTCTTAAACAAGCATCTAAACAATGGTTTGAGAAGTTCTCTTCAGCTATCATCACTTTGGGATTTCAGAAGATTAATGGTGATCACACATTGTTTCTTTCTTCTTCTTCAAAGGGCATTATCATTATCCTCGTCTACGTGGATGATATACTCGTTGCTAGTGATAATGAAGCAGCTGTTTCATGGTTTATTACTCAACTTAAAAATCACTTTAAGCTACGTGATTTGGGAATGCTTAAGTACTTTCTTGGACTTGAAATAGCAAGATCAACTTCAGGTATTTCTGTTTGTCAACACAAGTATGTTCTTGAGCTCTTGACAGATGCATGCTTACTTGGTTGTCGCCCATCTTCTATTCCTATGGATCCAAGTGTGAAATTAGCTGCTGACTTGGGTGATCTCTTACCGAGTGTTGAACCTTACAGAAGACTCATTGGAAAATTGATGTACTTAACTACAACTAGACCAGATATTTCCTTTGCAGTCAATATTCATCTGCTCCACGAAAGCCACACCTTCAAGCTTCTCATAAGGTTCTTCATTACTTAAAAGGGTCCATTGGTCAGGGTCTTTTCTTCCCGGCAGATGATGATTATCAGGTCAAAGCCTTCTGTGATTCTGACTGGTCTCAATGTCCGGATACTCGACGAAGTGTTACTGGCTCTTGTATATTCATTGGACATTCTTTGATTTCATGGAAGTCTAAGAAGCAATCTGTTGTTTCTCATTCATCCGCCGAGGCTGAATACAGAGCAATGTCTGCAACTTCAAAAGAGATTCTATGGCTTTCTCGTATGCTTGCTGAGTTAGGTTGCCCTTCCTCTTCTACACCAGTTCTATACTGTGATAGCACATCAGCATTACACATTGCCAAGAATCATGTATTCCACGAACGTACAAAACACATTGAGCGTGAATGTCATGCTATCCGTGAACAGATTTTAGCTGGCAATCTGAAGACTCTTCATGTACGGTCTGAGAATCAGTTAGCTGATGGTTTGACCAAGCCGCTCTATCCTACTGTTTTTCACCGTCTAATGTCCAAGATGGGTCTTCACAATGTTATGACGCCATATTGAGGGGGCCTAATAGAGTAGTCACTAATTGTATATTCTTATACTTAATCACGGATAGTTAGTCTTAGTTAATTACTTTTATATATACTCACACTTGTAAATCATTTGATTTGAATAAAGATATTTTGATATTCATTTTGCTTATCTTCTATCTTCTATTATCGACCAACCGCGTTCCAGTTGAGTTTAATTAGAGTATAGTAGTATACGCGTTTTTTAAATTTAAAATCTGAATCCCATGTTTACTTTTGGAGACTTCCGTGTAGTGTATGACTTTAGTTGCCCACCCCTATTAAATTAACTAAGCCAACCCATTCCACTTTTATGGGAGTGATGTAGCCACACTGCATAACAAAGCAAGCACCTAGCAGCATGCAACTTGAGCTTTTTTTTTATAATAAAATTGGAGCAGTTTTGTTATTTTGAGCCTGCATCCATCATCTTACGTTGACCAAAACTTTTGAGACGGTTTTTCTTTTTGAGAAAGTGCGGTCTTCAAACCAAGTATGATTTCGGTAGTGAATATGAGCCGGACTACCTGAGTAGGATAAATCAGATGGGCCTCAAACAATTAAGTAAATAACATTTTTGCAAGTGAAGTGGTGGTATTTTAGTATTTACAACAAACAGAATAGAACATCTTATCAAAAAAAAAAAAAAACAGAATAGAACATTTGATTGTTAATTTGTAATTTCTTTTGAACTAACATGACTGTTTGGTAGATCTGCTATTCTGAATCTTAAATCTCTTTCACAATTTATCTCAAATCTGGTTTATTGCGATTTGGAGTTTTTAATTTGTCTTTTGAATTAAGATGACTGTTTGATAGAGCTATATAGAGTTTTTCACACCTATTTTTTTTTACAAGTATTGTTTAGTCTTTATTTTGTAATGGGCTTTGCCTTTTGTTGTACACTGGCCTAAGTTCTGAATAAGCTTTGAATTGTCGGCAAAGAAAAGGAAAATCTTTAACAAGTTTTAAATCTCTTGGACCGAATTTGGTTTGTTACAAGATAGCTTAAGAAAAACTAATGTAAAGAAGTTATATGAGAAGGTTGATAGGATAAGAAACATAAAAAAGGACACACTTGTTGTAAAAAGGTCTTTTCTTTTGAATTAAATTTAACATTCAATTCAAAAGAAAAAAAAAAGAATTTCTACATATATCATATGTGTAGGAAGAATATAGTAATGACCATACTCTACTTAAGACTATGAATCTACGATACATGAAAGCTTTTAGGGTAGGACTCTGAATCAGATTTTTTTTGTGGATTTCAAGAGAAGGGACTTGTGAAGGACAGTCTCTTGTCCATGCCCTGAGGGCAGTTGTGCAGGTATGCCTAATACTCTTTCTGTTTGTTCATTTATTAGGGTGCAAATAAGAACCATTAGCTAGTAATTGTGGTCTGTTTATTCATATGTGTAACTGTGCACCACATGAAAAGCCACAGGTAAATCTGGATTGGATCAACACTTGTTAAACTATAATTTAAGACATCCTAATCCCTTATAATAATATAGAGACATGCCTTCTCTGCACTTGCTTTTCCTTGGCATTGTATTTGTTTATGATCTCCTCAACTTTTTAGAACTGAATTCAAGTTTTCTGAGACTTACAAAGACCAGAGAAGTTCACTCGATCAAGTCCATTAAGAGTGAGGCCACTAAGCATTTTGTTCTCAATATCTTTGATGGATCTCATGAAAAACAGTTGCCAGTGGTACTGAACCATCTATAATGAAGTACAACTTTTAAAACTATAGTAGAAAAATCAGAAGCTATAATACAAACCAAAAAAGAAGAATCATAGAATTCTCTATGGTAATAGGAGGTACCGTGCAGAGGAAGCAAATTGTTATCTTGTGAATTATCCATATATATAGCTCTCCAATCTCCATTGGTCGAGACAATGAATGAGAGTTGTAGAACATTCTTTGATCGACCTAAGAGTTGTGGTAGCGCTAGTCTTCACCTACGTCCACGCTATAGTTGTTAAATGGGTTAACCGACTTGAGCTGTCCATATCCAAATATAAATGGATTTATTTTGGTGACATCCATTTAACCACACGTATTATAATTAAATAAAAGTAACAAGACCAATTAGATTATGGCGTTAGTAGGTTTAAGCTATATGGACATAGTCCGTCCAATAATTATATACAAATAAGATTTTGACTTAAATCAATTTGGAGTTTTTCACCAAAAATATAAAATTATTTTTTTCGCCAAAAATTCAAAAATTATTTTTCCACCAAAATAAAAAATTAAGTTTTCTACAAAGTGATTTTCCATCAAACCCACACAACAAATTTTCCTACCAAAAGCCACAAATGAGCTTTTTTCTTATCAAAATCCTAAAATTAAGTTTTTTGCCAAAATCACAATATTGAGGTTTTCATCCAAAATCGCAAATTGAGTTTTCTAGCAATAACGGTATTTTTATGCCCAAAAAACATCTCTTTAAATTTGTAAAAGCATTTTTTCTGTTAAAATTTTATTTCCTCGCCAAAACCATTTTTTCCACTAAAAACCCATTAACTGTAGTACATTTGTATGTAATAGGTTTATTTTGTATTTTGGACATCTCATTGTAGCAGATTTGCTTTGTGATTTTATTCTTTATTATTTGGTATTCAATGGATTGTGTAAACAGTCCATAAAAACATGGTCTGGATTTGTTCCTTAATGAACAAGATTCTTTGTCCACAAACAAAAAATGGTCACATAGACATGGATAAATAGACGTGGACTAGCTTAATTGACAACTATAATCCACCTCTCATAATTCTTGGAAATAACACAAAAGTTACTAATTAAAAATAATAAGGTATGAATTTTATTCCATTGACTCTAAAGAACTGTATAGAAAGGTTAATGAAGTTAAAACATATCATAAACAAAAGCATGTTCTATATCAGAACCATAAAATCTTATTTACTTGTCATATGAGCAAACTGTACTTTTTATCAAAATTGTAAAATTATATTTTTTTACCAAATTTGTAAAATCAATTTTTCTGCTAAAATCAAATTTCCACTAAAATCACATGCGTATATATTTTCCCCTAAAACTAAAATGATTTCTTTTCAAAATTGGTAAAATCATGTTTTCTACTAAAACCATGACTTTTTTCTACAAAATTACAATATGTCAATTACAAACTTCTGCACTCCGCTTTCAACTCACTTAATCATTGTCTTTCTTCTTTTTGAGTTTAGAACATCAATATTCCAAAAACAAGATTGTTTATATGGACCAACCTATTTAGATATGGACCAACCAATGCACATCTCTAAGCACACCCAAACAGCTAATGAGCATTTCCTAGGGCTAGAGGAGCTTTTGGCTGCTGCGTCACGCAATCGGCCATGTCCAACTGAGTTTAGTCACACTTTTACCACTCACATGTCGGATATGAACAATTTCGATCCCAACAATATCTAATCATTAAGTTTTTTTGCTAGAGGCATTTACATTGTTTTGTCAATAAGATTTTGATCAGCTATTTGCATATCAGCTCGAAATGTTTTGTCTCTTAAAATTGTTTTAAATTAGCTAACCCGAAATTGTAGATATTTAAAAAGTATATATTTATGTTCGGACATCTACATGTGGATCATTTATTATTTGCAACTAATCAAACTGTACATTCTCACTTCCAATATAAGTTTTGAGTTTGAGAGATTTTGATTAACCTATAGCCTCGCGAGATTTGAATTTACCTTACCAAACAACCAACGATGTTTTGTGATATAGACGTATCCGATAAAGATCATGAAGATGTTGGATAAGATTCAAAGAAATTACTTGGAAAGCAAGTTATTCATAAAGTAAACTTGAATAACTAATTATATTATGTTTAGGATAAAGATAAGAATTCCTAGATTATTATGTAATATGTTAAAGATAAGGATCCCTATTACCTATATAAAGAGATCTAAGTGTAAGATGATCTCATAAGAAAAGAGAGAAGAAAGTTAAGAAAGATTAATAAAACAAAGTAATCGTTTTATTAAGGTTTTTGTTATACATTGCTTTACACACGATTTTGGTTATATCACACAACGATCCTTTGAAGACTTTATTTGGTATCAGAGCCTCCAGGTTTCTTTTGAGATCGTGTGATACGAAGTCATGGATGAAGCAAAGCCAACGATGAAGAAGAATACGGTACCCTCCACAGTCGTTTGTCCTATGTTAAACACTTCAAACTATGCAGTATGGTCTATGCTGATGAAAGCTCTATTAAGGGTTCATGAAGCTTGGGAATCGATTGATCCAGGATCAAAAGAACAAAAGAAGAACGACATGGCAATTGTTCTTTTGTTCCAATCAATTCCTGAGAATCTGATCCTGCAAATAGGTGATCTAGAGTCTCCTAAAGAGATGTGAGAAGCTTTGAAGTCGATGAACCTTGGTGCTGGCCGTGTTAAAGAAGCACGACTACAAACACTAATGATTGAGTTCGATCGGATAAGAATGAAAGAAACTGAATCCGTAGACTCATTCTCCGGAAAGCTATAAGAGTTTGCAGCAAAAGCAGCCGCATTAGGTCACATAATGGAAGAACCGAAACTTGTAAAGAAGTTTCTCTCGTGTTTACCAAACAACAAATTCATTCACATCACATCAACCCTGGAACAAGTACTCGACCTCAATGAAACAAAGTATGAGGATATTGTAGGTCGAATCAAGGCTTTCGAGGAAAGCTTGCGAGTCTGAAATTGATTCCATAAATAAAAACAACACTTGGTAATTGATCCATCTGCATTAATGGTCTCAAGTGGGTTTTTAAAATTAAAAGGAATGCAGATGGATCAATTACCAAGTTTAAAGCAAGACTGGTGGCAAAAGGATACGTTCAAGAGCATGAAATTGACTACGATGAAGTTTTTGCACCTGTAGCTAGATTGGAGACTATAAGACTCCTAATTGGTTTAGCTGCAACAAATGGATGGGAAATACATCACCTAGACGTCAAGACAGCTTTCTTGCATGGAGAGCTTAATGAAGAGGTCTATGTTTCTCAACCTGAAGGGTTTGAAAAAGAGGGAGAAGAACATAAGGTTTTGAAACTTTCAAAGGCTTTGTATGGCTTAAAGCAAGCTCCAAGAGCCTGGAATACAAAGCTTGATCAGATTCTTAAGAAGTTGAAGTTTAAGAAGTGCACAAAGGAGGGTTTAGTGTATCACAAGGAATAAGGTAATGAACTACTAATCGTAGCCAATAATGTTGATGATCTCTTCATAACCGGAAACGTGGTCACTGCAATAAAGAAGTTTAAGACTGCAATGGCACAACAGTTTGAGATGTCTGACTTAGGTCTTTTGACCTACTATCTCGGTTTGGAAGTACATCAAGGGGCACACGGCATCTCAATGAAGCAAGAAGCATATGCACTTCGCATATTGAAAGAAGCTAACATGGATGATTGTAATGCAACATATGTGCCGATGGAGTTTGGTCGACAGATTTCTAAGGCTCATGATGAAGCTGAAATTGATGCAACATTGTACATAAGAAGAATCGGATGTCTTCGATATCTGATGCACTGGAGACCAGACATGGTGTTCTCAGTTGGTGTTCTTAGTAGGTATATGCAAGCTCCAAGAAATTAACATGGAGATGCATTGAAGCAAGTGCTAAGGTACTTAAGAGGTACTTGCGGCTTTGGTTTACTATTCAAACACGGTGGATCTCAGAAACTCATTGGATACAGTGATAGTAGTCACAACACCGATCCAGATGATGGAAGAAGTACAACTGGACATCTATTTTGCCTTGGTGACACACCAATCACTTGGTGTTCACAAAAGCAAGACATTGTGGCTTTATCCTCTTGTGAAGCTGAATTCATAGCAGCAACAGAAGCTGCTAAGCAAGCTATTTGGCTGCAAGATCTATTGAGTGAGATCACAGGAAAGGAAGCAAAGAAGACACTGATCCGTGTTGATAATAAATCAGCCATAGCCCTAGCTAAGAATCCAGTCTTTCATCGTCGAAGCAAGCACATTGAAAAACGTTTTCATTTCATCAGAGAGTGTGTTGAAGGAAACAAGATTGATGTGGAACACGTACCTGGAACGGAGCAAAAAGCGGATATACTAACTAAGGCATTGGCGAAGATCAAGTTTCAAGAAATGAGAGAGCAAATTCGAGTTCTCAACTTAAGCAAATATGTCATGAAGCTTAATAGGGAGAATGTTGGATAAGCTTCAAAGAGATTACTTGGAAAGCAAGTTATTCATAAAGTAAACTTGAATAACTAATTATATATGTTTATGATAAAGATAAGAATTCCAAGATTATTATGTAATAAGTTAAAGATAAGGATCCCTATTACCCATATAAAGAGATCTAAGTGTATGATGATCTCATAAGAAAAGAGAGAAGAAAGTAAAGAAAAATTAATAAAACAAAGCAATCGTTTTATTAAGGTTATATCACACAACGATTCTTTGAATACTTTAGAAGAAACATTAAATTTGCAATTATATATTTTTTGAAACAAATTTATTTCTTTTAAGCAAACAAGTAACTCTATCAACATCCTTCTTGAGTATATGATTACATATAATACAGTGAAATAATAAGAACTTTGAAAACAACGTCTCATACGAATGCGACATCCAACGGCTGCCATGGCCTCTCCATTAACCAATTATTTTTTCTGTCTATTTGTGTATTTATTGTAGTAGCCAACAAACTTTTCGATCTAGTCGTTCATGTCCAAAAGACATTATTTTCTCAGGAAAATATAATAACACTGAACTGTAATGTGTTTATAAAAAAAAACTAAACTGTAATGTGATTTTTCTTACATTAATGTTTCCAATATTGATATAAAAGTCATAACCTTAAGCCTTCCATCTTTGCAAAACCCTTTTATCAAAAAGAAAAAAATATCTTTGCAAAATCCCAAGGAATGGTGACAGGATGCAGAATTCATGCAAAATATAATAATTTATATATCAAATCACTTTCACACAATATTAGTTATTGATGACTATTAAAAAGAGCACTTCCTCTTGTCATTGCCACAATTATGTCTTTGTAGTTTGTAGGCCATTGGTTAGAAGAATACATATAATTGATCTAGATATTTAAAGTTTATAGACTTGATACTTCACGTATACTTTAAGGTTATGCCAAAGTATAGCATTAACTAACATCAGAAAGTTTAAGAGATAATAATGGTACGTATGTGTCAATCCACCTACTATGGAAAAATAAAACATATCAGTTTCTACGTAACATATTACTAGTATATAATTATGAAAAATTGTCAAAAATACCATTTTTTTGTACCACTTTTCAAAAATACATTAATCACTTTTACTTTTATTTTTTAGGAAGAAAAAACAAACTTATAATCTTTGGGTTAATTAATCTAAGACTTAAGGTTTAGAGTTAAGGGGTGAGGGAGGGTGAAGATAGGGTTTAAGAATATAAAATTTAAGATTTTAATTAGTTTTAAAAAAATTTGCCTCTTAAAAAAGTGGTATTTATGAAAATGTTTCTTTAATAAAGTTAAAATTGAAAAATGATACAAGAAAAGTAATATTTTTGAAAATTTCCCTATAATTATAGAGTTTACGCTATCATATCCCAATCTATATGGTAAAAGAAGTATCCCACATTTACAGAGGCGGGTCAACATTTTGATAGGTCTTTGGGAAAAAAAAAATTTGTACACCTAAATTTAAGTTTATTCAAAAAAAATTTAAATACTTTTCTTTTGTAAACTTTATGAATAAATATCTTTTAAGTTTTAAGATCAAAAGAAAAACATATATTTATAAGTTAGTTTGGAACTATTTGCAGTCTTTTTAAGAAAAAAAATAGTTGGAATTATATAAATCATATAAATATACAAAAATCAGACATTTAATTATTATTAATATATGGAGGACAATGGGTTGGGCTGGGCGGTCACCTTTTATAATTTTCTGTAAATTTTGAAAATTTCCAATAACTATTTTTAGTAAGCGGTGATTTTCGAAAACTATATGAAATCTTCTGTTTAAGGAAAAAGAAAAGAAAGGAAAAAAATTAGACATTGTAAAATCATGTCTAAATTAATTTCAATAAAAATAAATAACATTCAAAAAAAAAATTCACAAACATATTATTATTATATCAACTTCAAATGGGTGGATGTATGAAATTATTGGAGCTGTATGATTCTATTATTTTATTCACTAGATTAAGTATATATAATTGAGTAAAATAGAGTAAAACTTTTGTGTTTTGACATAAACAACCGATTTTTTTTTAAAAGCATTTTATTTATTAATATTGGTTTGAAACCATTACATAACTAAAAAAATTGATATTAGAAGTACAAAAAGAAATTAATGATTTATTAAAAATAATGGAGATAATATTTAATGACACATTAACAATATTATAATGATTTTATTAGAGCATTTCCAATAGAGATCCTTAAGAAATCCTTAAGAGACCGTTTTTAGAAATAAAATAATTAAATAATCAACTTTTAAAACTCTCTAAATAAGGATTAATGTTAGTGAGTCTCTAACACTATTCGCGGACCATACAACACGTGGCGGTCCGCGATTTGTTGGTATTTTTTTTAATTTAAAAAAAATAATAATAATCAAAAATTTATAAAACATTATTTCTGAGTTCTTCTCTTGGGTATTACTTATATTAACATATGAACTTTAATACTTACAAAATGATATAACACTTTTCATAGTTTAAGGATATTATCTTCTTTGATTGTCTTTGTCAATTTCATTCACTACTAGTTTTGGAAAACCGCGATAATTGAAACCAAAACGTAAACCAGAACAATTGAAAATACTAAATGGATTACTACAGATAGAAACTTAAATACCAAAATTCAACATATAATAATTCGATGACTAAAAGAGGAAACCTTCTGTCTAGAACCATTGCTACAGAACTCATCAGATCTACCGCTACCTACGAGAATTTGATTCTTCGATTCAAACACCATGTTTTCTAATGAAGAATACTCATAATAAATCTATGATAAAGAACATTAAACTAGTGTATATGCAGTCAAAAACCATCAACAATATATCTTCACCTCCAAATCTATTAAGATCATAGCCAAACTTTCTAACATGACATACCGTTGATTTTAAAATTTTTTATATTAAATTGAAATCTCAAGAAAAAAGTAAAAGAAAAAAAAAACACAACAAGTTTGATTTAAAAAAACACAACATCGAAACTTAAAAGCAACCAAAACTTAGTCAGAAGAAATTTAAGATAAAAATATCTTTGGAAAAAACGGCTTATATAGTTTCCAACAAGAAAAAAAAGGATGAAGCATTAACTCATAAAACCAAAAATACCGAAGCACGAACCAATAAAGTTCATGGACATTACTATTATTCAACCTGCAACTAAGGACATATGTATTGAGACTTTTCAAAAAGAGTATGATAAACTTTCACATGGATTTCTCATAGGCCCGAACATTTTTACCTCAACTCGAAATACTTACCTAAATCTAAATTGAAAAAACTGAAACCGGATCTCAACTCTGATATAAAAATATTCGAATGAAACTTATAAGTTTAATACTTTGAGGTTTTGATATAACCCGAGTAAACCAAAATCCGAACTAGGATTCGAAGATATATTAAATTAGTTAGATATGTTAATATTTTTATATATATATTAATGTAATCTAGATATTTTAGGGTATTCAAAAGATTTTTGTCGTTTTTTATTTTGAATATTTTTTTGTTAGTTTAGATAATTTAACTATTTTTAGTTAGATTTGTGAATAATTTATATATTTAAAAAATGTTAATTTTTTAAACTTTAAAAATATATTTTTAGAAAATTTTAGATATTGGTTACAGTCTGGTCAAAACCGAATCCGACTCGAAATTAGTAAAACCCGAATGAAACTTATGAAAATAGTACCAAAAAATTAAAATTTGAATCAACCAAACCAAAACCGACGGAGTTCCCAAACGCTTAGGCCTACATTATTAGTTATTAATATAATGTGTGAGATATTCTTTTAAGAAATTTATGGCTTATGACTTTCACTGTTTAGTTTAGTGTCTCAATGAAATGCATATAAAAATCAGTTTTACTGTTACAATTGACGATCTGCATTTCCCTTGCCATTCACATTTTTGTAAACTTTAAAACTAAAAAACAAGAAAACTGCATAGATACTATTTTTTTTCTCTTTTATTTCAGAAAAGCAGTTCTCTTACTTGTCTTATAACCTATACACCTTTTGAAGCGGTTCAACAATCCCATTTTTTTTCTAACCAATAAGTATTTAAAAAAAAATTAATAGAAAATTATTTATTTAATTTCTATAAAAAAACACCAACTATTTTTTTTAAAATTCACTAGCTCTTTCACATCTACTAAAAATCCAATTGTACTCATCTCACCCACATTAGTGTTGCTCCTCTATCTCACAAAAATATTATTGTCTCTCTCAAAAATATAACATTTTCATTTAGTTCATATTTAAATTAATGTGTCTGTTATACAGTATTATTAAACTTGACAGAACATCAATTAGTAGTTAAAACAATAACAGAACATCATTTAGTAGTTAAAACAATAAGAGCTAGCATACTTTGCGAATCTTTTTTTTTTATAGATTTACGTCATTTAAAAAAACTATTTCATTTAACTTATTTTCAAAATTATTTAATAAAAGTTATTAGAAGAGACAAAATAATATAATTGCTCAGCTTTTTTTATTGGCTAATTTAAGGCGCATTTGGATACCCATTTATGTTTCAAGTTTTCATGGGTTAAAGATTTTAATCCTATTCGGATATTTATAAATTTTGGTTCGGGTTCTATTCAGATCTTTGTGGGTTCGGTTTGGGTTCGAATATTTTCAAATATTTTGGAAATTTTCAAAATATTATATACATTTTGGATATTTTAAAATTAAATCTAAAACACCTAACATATTCAAGTTTATATATATGATTCAGATGTATTTATAAAAGTATATTATGGACGAATCGAAATATTTTTTTTATAAATTTTATAAATTTTATTTATGTTTTGTATTTAATATTTAATATTTGATTATTTAGTTATTATTTTTATTATTTAAATATATGATTTGTATTATTTAAACTATGTTTGACATTTACAATTATATTAAATCAATTGATCTGTACTTATTCTACTTAATCTGCTTAATCTAAACTTATCCCACTTGATCTGCATTGTTTGCTTGATCTAACTGATTTTAGCATTCAAACTAAATCAAAACCTTTTTAGCCAGTACCCGACTCCAGTGAGGTCGGGTCAACCCGTGAAGTCGGGAAAATATCGCATTGGAGAAAAAACTGTGGTCCCGTCGTCGATTTAAATCACCAAGTAAAATTATGCCACCTGTGTGAATCCTAACAAAAGGTCCTCCTCCAGTCTCAGACTTTGTAATGTCAGAGAGACAATGCCACGTCATCAGTCAAAGACCAAAAGCCTTGTACCACGTGTACTTTTCGTACAACTTATTGTCCCCATTGATTCCTTTTCTGTTCATATTTTATATTTTTATTTAAAGATTTTCATAATATCTTTTGTCGGGGTCCTATATTTAGCGAAAAGGAAGAGACACGCGGTAGGAAAGTAAGACAGGTGGCATGAATAGAGTAATTGTCACGTGACTATGAGATAGATCACGTGATTAGGTTGCCCTCTTTGGATATGTTCGCTTCACCTCCTTTATTGAAACTGCTTCTGCAAACTTTCTCAATATACACAATAATGGCTTCCAAATACCTGACACATATGCTTCTAATAAAGCATTTTTAAAAGGAATATGCTTCAAAAAGCATTTTAAAAGGAATTCATGATTTGGAAAATATTTGATTCGATGCTAGCTAGCTAGCTACTTATGTTTGTAATGACTTGTATTTTCTGATTCAATTTGGTAAAATAATAGTAGTCATGTTTTCTGCTAATTAAAATAGTAACTAGTAGATGTTGATGTTCAATACAAACTTGATATGTCTACTGGCTATAACACATTGTTCTAAAATAACTAAGTTATTTCAGTTGCAAATTTGCAATATATATCGATAATTTATATGTAGAACACAACCAGTTTTCTGTCTGATAAAATAAAATCAAACTGAACAAGCGCAGCTAAAGGTTGAAGTGAAAGAAGCTGTAGATTTTTTTTTTTTTTTGCTGTTGAATTCAGTTCGTAGTATTTTTGTTGTGGCTGTAAGTATCTATATTTTTAAATTGAAGTACATTTTGGAAATAACCTTTTTACTTTCTTTAATAATTATAATTTCATGTCACTAAAAATTTAATTAATCATACTTTTCAACATTATTATTTTGTCATTTAAAGTAATCATAAAATATGATCTTGATTTTTTTTCCACAATGGATATAACTTCATTCAAAGATGAAATACAAAGTCAAATACAATGGCTGGCGAAAACAAAGATATCGCCAGAAACTAAATTTCAAAGACGAAATACTAAAACCCCAAAGACGGGACACTTAAGCCTACATACGGATGTCTAAAAAGACTGAAGAAACCAAGAGCACCTCCAATAGGGGTTCTACCCATTGTAGGTTCCAAAAATATATATATGTATATTTATATATTATATAAGTGTATGTAGATGTGGGATTCACAAAATAGTGTAGAACCTCTTTCAAAGGTTCTAAATTTTTTTGTTTTTAGAATTTTTGGGAGGGGTTCTACACTATTTTGTGGACCCCACACCTACATACACTTATATAACATATACATATACACATATATATTTTTAGAACCTACAATGGGTAGAACCCCCGTTGGAGGTGCTCTAAATTCTTCAAATTAATGGAAGTTCAAAACCATAGACGTAGAAAAAAAGATCATAAACCTAAAATCATCGGAGGTTTACGAAGAGACAACCAGAAAAAATGAAAACGGGCCTCCAGTTAAGACAAACTAATACCACTTGAAAACCTTGACAACTAGATCGAATAACAACAAAGACCGCTACTACAACGATCACTCAAACTCTGAAATCAAACATTTTGCTCAACACATATAACTATCAGATAATCAAGTTGATATAGGTCCAAAACAAGAACTAAATCCAACTCAAATGAACGCACAAAGACAACTTCATTGATTACAAGACTCTAAATTCTTGAGACCTTATCAACACTGGAACCTAACACCCGAGCATACCAAGAAACATTGTCAACAAGAACCATGAGACGCCTTAGCCCTCAGCAAAGCGTCGAAGCCAGCAGTAGATCTGAGCCTACAGCTCTCTACTCAAACCACCGTTCTGAAGCGAGTCGAGAACAAAACCAGCGTCACAAGCCTCCACGGGTCCATACTACTGCCAGAACAAGAACCAGTAGCGCACTCTCCGGACACCAAGAGAGAGTCACACCCAGCTTGCCTAAAAACCAACTAAAACCTAGATTAAATTGAAGAGGCGAAGGAGAGACATCCTCTTGTAACGGCGGTGAGAACATGGCTAATCACGGAGGGAGATCGACGGCAAGGAGTAAGCGACAGAGAGTCCAAGGTTCAGAAAAAGAATCGCCGCTCAGAGGCATGATCCGTAAATCCAATCAAGCACTATGTGATCTTAATTTACATACATGGTTTTTGTTTTGAGTTGTAACTAATGAAATTGAAACATAACCTATATTAATATAAACAATACCACAATCAATTTATTGTAGGATGGCGAATATAAATATCATAATTCTAAAAAAAAATCATTATGTAATGTAACTACCAATTAACATTAACAAATAATGTTATCAGTTTTCAGTATGAAACAAGATGAGCCAAAATATTTATAAGATAGTTATAATGGTTTGTATGATTTTCATTTAAACCAGAATCGATGTAGTTATATGATCTAAAATCTAGATTGACTCCCAAGTATATTGCTACAAAAACTAAGTATAGGAGAATTACCATACTTTCTATATTTTTAACATAATCTTTCTTAAAAATAGACAATCCATCAAATTTACTTGTAATTAATTCTATATATAAATATTAATATCAATGTTTGAAAAATACAATCTAATCCATATTCTTGAATAATTCCTAAAATCTATATTTCAACTAATTCACAAAATAGTCTTCATATTTCATTCGATCTTAATAAGATAAATTAATATATATATGCAATCGATTTGATTTATTTAAAAACGTAGTATTACACTATACTTATAAAAATGAAAAGTATATAATAAGTCAAAGCAATATTCTTTGTTAAAACCACACACTGCTTTTGAATGAATGTTTGTTTGGTAGTTCTTTTATTCTAGTTTGTTTATTCCTACCACTCCAAATTGAATAATATAATGATATTTTGATGTAAAAAACTTATTATGATGTATTTTTACTGCATATGACATATATTGAGAGGATTAAGTTTTCTTCACTATTGATAAAATTAAATATATTTAATATGTTCAAATTTAAAATTCAGTAAGGGTTACAACTAACCCACGTAGAATGATTTTATGTGGATCAATCAATGGGGCTAGGTAATCAAAGTTCCAATCAGGTTTTGGTGTGGGTCATTCAGGTTTTAAATTTTTGGGTTCATGAATTGCAATCTCATTCGATTCGGATATTATAAAAGTTTAGGTCAGATTCGATTCAAGTTTAGTTACATGTCCAAAATCTGTTTAAATCCAAAATAGTTTTGGATATTGATAAGGTTACTAGTTCTAAAAATATTAACTTGTACTTGATTATACTTTATATATTTCTAATATTTTATTAAATTTGTGTATGTGGCTTACTCAAATTATATTGTTGTTCTTCAATATAATTTTTGGAGACTCGTCCATCAACCATATGAGACTCGATTTTGAACTAAATGTGATAACATCACATATATCATGATTCATGACAAACCAAAGTTTTGTACGAACGAGAATAATGCATACTGAAACGTAAACAAATTAAATTTAACAACTATAACTCTGTAAATGTAAGAAACAATTTAAACATTAAAAACAAAAATCTTGTTTAATCTTCGGAAGTAAATTTATTTATCACTAAATTTAAATACAATTGTTAAAACATAAAAATATTAATATTGACCAAATACTAAAATATAGATTATTAAGTATTTGAGTTAATAATTTTCTAATAGATAATTATTTCAGGTACTCAATAATATCTAACTATTTTGGATAATATTAAAGATTGAGAAGGGTTTTGGTACAAATTATTTTTTGGATTTTGAATTTGAGTCTTTTCGGATATACATTTGGATTTGGACTCGGTATGGGATAAAACTCATCAACCAAAATACCATAAAAAAAATCACCCGTATTTATTTTGAGTTCAGATTTATTTTTATCAGATTGAGTTTGATTCAGGTTTTTGGTGTCTAAATCCCTAATCCAATATTTTAATAGAAAGAAATACTTCTTCCATTTCTAAATAAGTGTTATTATATTTTTTCTTGTTTTAGAAAAATGTCATGTTATATTTTCAATGCAGTTTTATACATAATTTTTTCTTACCTTTTAGTTTAGCCAATAGATATTTTTCAAAAAACAATTATTTAAATAATTATACTTTAAATAAAGGCATATTAATATATT